>JABBCR010001624.1:0-27018 GCA_014849445.1 Cercopithecus mona
AGTCAAACCGGTTTGAGCGGTCTGGTCGGTTTGAGCCGTTTGAGCCGGTCCGGTTTGAGCCGTTCTGGTCCGGTGTGAGCCGGTCTGGTCCAGTTTGAGCCGGTCTCAACCGGTTTGAGCCGTTTGGTTTGATCCGGTCTGGTCAGGTTTGATACGGTCTGGTCCGGTTTGAGTCCGGTTTGAGCCGGTCAAAACCGCTTTGAGCCGTTCTGGGCCTGTCAAAACAGGTTTGAGTCGGTCTGGTCCGGCTTGAGCCGGTCAAAACCACTTTGAGCCGGTCTGGTCCGGTCAAAACAGGTTTGAGTCGGTCTGGTCCGGTTTGAGCCGGTCTGGTCCGGTTTGAGCCGTTCAAAACAGGTTTGAGCTGGTCTGATCCGGTTTGAGACCGGTTTGAGCCGGTCAAAACGGCTTTGAGTCGGTCTGTTACGAACAAAACAGGTTTGAGCCGGTCTGGTCCGGTTTGAGACGGTCAAAACCGGTTTGAACCGGTCTGGTTCGGTTTGAGCCGGTTTGAGCCGGTCAAAACCGGTTTGAGCCGGTGTGGTCCGGTTTGATCCGGTTTGCGCCGGTCTGGTCCGGTTTGAGCCGGTCAAAACCGGTTTGAGCCGGTCTGGTCCGGTATCATCCAGTTTGAGTCGGTGAAAATCGCTTTGAGCCGGTCTGGTCCGAAGAAAACTGGTTTGATCCGGTCTGGTCAGGTTTGATATGGTCTGGTCCGGTTTGAGTCCGGTTTGAGCCAGTCAAAACCTCTTTGAGCCGTTCTGGTCCTGTCAAAACTGTTTTGAGCCAGTCTGGTCTGGTTTGAGCCGTACAAAAGAGGTTTGAGCAGGTCTGGTCCGGTTTGAGCCGGTCAAAACCGTTTTGAGCCGGTCTGCTCCGGTTTGAGCCGTTCAAAACAGGTTTGATCCGGTCTGGTCAGGTTTGATACGGTCTGGTCCGGTTTGAGTCCGGTTTGAGCCGGTCAAAACCGCTTTGAGCCGTTCTGGGCCTGTCAAAACAGGTTTGAGTCGGTCTGGTCCGGCTTGAGCCGGTCAAAACCACTTTGAGCCGGTCTGGTCCGGTCAAAACAGGTTTGAGTCGGTCTGGTCCGGTTTGGGCCGGTCTGGTCCGTTTTGAGCCGTTCAAAACAGGTTTGAGCTGGTCTGGTCCGGTTTGAGTCGGGTTTGAGCCGGTCAAAACCGCTTTGAGACGGTCTGGTCTGAACAAAACAGGTTTGATCCGGTTTGGTCCTTTTTGAGACGTTAAAAACCGGTTAGATCCGGTTTGGTCCGGTTTCAGCCGATCAACACCGGTTTGAGCCAGTCTGGTCTGGTCTGAGCCGGACTGGTCCGGTTTCATCCGGTCTGGTCCGTTTTGATCCGGTCTGGTCCGGTTTGAGCCGGTCAAAACCGGTTTGAGTCGGTCTGGTCCGGTTTGAGCCGGTATGGTACGTTTTGAGCCATTCAAAACAGGTTTGAGCTGGTCTGGTCCGGTTTGAGTCCAGTTTGAGCCGGTCAAAACCACTTTGAACCGTTCTGGTCCGAACAAAACATGTTTGAGCTGGTCTAGTCCGGTTGATCCGGTTTGAGCCGTTCTGGTCTGGTTTGAGTCCGGTTTGAGCCGGTCAAAATCGCTTTCAGCCGGTCTGGGCCGGTCAAAACAGGTTTGAGCCGGTCTGGTCCGGTTTGAGCCGGTCAAAATCGCTTTGAGCCGGTCTGGGCCGGTCAAAACAGGTTTGAGCGGGTCTGGTCCGGTTAGAGCTGGTCAAAACCGGTTTGAGCCGGTCTGGTCCAGTTTGAGCCGGTCAAAACCGGTTTGAGCCGGTCTGGTCCGGTTTGAGCCGGTCAATACTGGTTTCATCCGGTCTGGTCCGGTTTGAGCCGGTATGGTACGTTTTGAGCCATTCAAAACAGGTTTGAGCTGGTCTGGTCCGGTTTGAGTCCAGTTTGAGCCGGTCAAAACCACTTTGAGCCGTTCTGGTCCGAACAAAACATGTTTGAGCCGGTCTAGTCCGGTTGATCCGGTTTGAGCCTGTCTGGTCCGGTTTGAGCCGGTCACAACCGGTTTGAGCCGTTCTGGTCTGGTTTGAGTCCGGTTTGAGCCGGTCAAAATCGCTTTCAGCCGGTCTGGGCCGGTCAAAACAGGTTTGAGCTGGTCTGGTCCGGTTTGAGCCGGTCAAAATCGCTTTGAGCCGGTCTGGGCCGGTCAAAACAGGTTTGAGCCTGTCTGGTCCGGTTTGACCCAGTCTGGTCCGGTTTGAGACGGTCAAAATCGCTTTCAGCCGGTCTGGGCCGGTCAAAACAGGTTTGAGCCGGTCTGGTCCGGTTTGAGACGGTCAAAATCGCTTTGAGCCGGTCTGGTCCGGTTTGAGCCGGTCTTATTCGGTGTGTTCGGGTTTGAGCCGTACAAAAGAGGTTTGAGCAGGTCTGGTCCGGTTTGAGTCGCTCTGGTCTGGTTTGAGACGGTCTGTTCCATTTTGATCCGGTCTAATACGGTCTGCTCCGGTTTGAGCCGTTCAAAACAGGTTTGATCCGGTCTGGTCAGGTTTGATACGGTCTGGTCCGGTTTGAGTCCGGTTTGAGCCGGTCAAAACCGCTTTGAGCCGTTCTGGGCCTGTCAAAACAGGTTTGAGTCGGTCTGGTCCGGCTTGAGCCGGTCAAAACCACTTTGAGCCGGTCTGGTCCGGTCAAAACAGGTTTGAGTCGGTCTGGTCCGGTTTGAGCCGGTCTGGTCCGTTTTGAGCCGTTCAAAACAGGTTTGAGCTGGTCTGGTCCGGTTTGAGACCGGTTTGAGCCGTTCAAAACCGGTTTGAGACGGTCTGGTATGAACAAAACAGGTTTGATCCGGTTTGAGCTGGTCTGGCTTGAGCCGGTCAAAACCGGTTTGAGCCGTTTGGTCTGGTTTGAGCCAAAACCGGTTTGAGCCGTCTGGTCCGGGTCTGGTCCGGTTTGAGCCGGTCAATACTGGTTTCATCCGGTCTGGTCCGGTTTGAGCCGGTCAAAACCGGTTTGAGTCGGTCTGGTCCGGTTTGAGCCGGTATGGTACGTTTTGAGCCATTCAAAACAGGTTTGAGCTGGTCTGGTCCGGTTTGAGTCCAGTTTGAGCCGGTCAAAACCGCTTTGAACCGCTCTGGTCCGAAAAAAACATGTTTGAGCTGGTCTAGTCCGGTTGATCCGGTTTGAGCCGTTCAGGTCTGGTTTGAGTCCGGTTTGAGCCGGTCAAAATCGCTTTCAGCCGGTCTGCTCCGAACAAAACAGGTTTGAGCTGGTCTGGTCCGGTTTGAGTCAGGTCCGGTTTGAGCGGTCTGGTCCGTTGAGCCGGTCAAAACCGGTTTGAACTGGTGTGGTCCGTTTGAGCCGGTCTGGTTTGAGTCCGGTTTGAGCTGGTTTGAGCCGTCAAAACCGGTTTGATCCGGTTTGAGCCGTTCAAAACAGGTTTGATCCGGTCTGGTCAGGTTTGATACGGTCTGGTCCGGTTTGAGTCCGGTTTGAGCCAGTCAAAACCTCTTTGAGCCGTTCTGGTCCTGTCAAAACTGTTTTGAGTCGGTCTGGTCCGGTTTGAGCCGGTCAAAACCGTTTTGAGCCGGTCTGGTCCGGTCAAAACATGTTTTAGTCGGTCTGGTCCTGTTTGAGCCGGTCTGGTCCGGTTTGAGCCGGTCAAAATCGCTTTCAGCCTGTCTGGGCCGGTCAAAACAGGTTTGAGCCGATCTGGTCCGGTTTGAGCCGTACAAAAGAGGTTTGAGCAGGTCTGGTCCGGTTTGAGTCCGGTTTCAGCTGGTCAAAAGCGCTTTGAGCCGGTCTGGGCCTGTCAAAACAGGTTTGAGCCGGTCTGGTCCAGTTTGAGCCGGTCAAAACCGGTTTGAGCCGGTCTGGTCTGGTCAAAACAGGTTTGAGCTGGTCTGGTCCGGTTTGAGCCGGTCTGGTTCGGTTTGAGTCAGATTTGAGCCGGTCAAAACCACTTTGAGCCGGTCTGCTCCGAATAAAACAGGTTTGATCCGGTCTGGTCAAGTTTAAGCCTGTCAATACCGGTTTGAGTCTGGTCCGTTTGAGCCGGTCTCCGGTTTGAGCGTCAAAACGGTTTGAGCCGGTTTGAGCTGGTCTGGTTTCATCCGGTCTGGTCCGGTTTGAGCCAGTCAAAACCGGTTTGAGTTGGTCTGGTCCGGTTTGAGCCGGTATGGTACGTTTTGAGCCATTCAAAACAGGTTTGAGCTGGTCTGATCCGGTTTGAGACCGGTTTGAGCCGGTCAAAACGGCTTTGAGTCGGTCTGTTACGAACAAAACAGGTTTGAGCCGGTCTGGTCCGGTTTGAGACGGTCAAAACCGGTTTGAACCGGTCTGGTTCGGTTTGAGCCGGTTTGAGCCGGTCAAAACCGGTTTGAGCCGGTGTGGTCCGGTTTGATCCGGTTTGCGCCGGTCTGGTCCGGTTTGAGCCGGTCAAAACCGGTTTGAGCCGGTCTGGTCCGGTATCATCCAGTTTGAGTCGGTCAAAATCGCTTTGAGCCGGTCTGGTCCGAAGAAAACTGGTTTGATCCGGTCTGGTCAGGTTTAAGCCGGTCAAAGCCGGTTTGAGCCGGTCTGGTCCGGTTTGAGTCCGGTTTGAGCTGGTCAAAACCGCTTTGAGCCAGTCTGGGCCTGTCAAAACAGGGTTGAGCCAGTCTGGTCCGGTTTCAGCCGGTCAAAACCGGTTTCATCCGGTTTGGTCCGGTTTGATCCGGTCTGGTCCAGCTTGAGCCGGTCAAAACCGGTTTGAGGCAGTCTGGTCCGGTTTGAGTCCGGTTTGAGCCAGTCAAAACCTCTTTGAGCCGTTCTGGTCCGAACAAAACATGTTTGAGCCGGTCTAGTCCGGTTGATCCGGTTTGAGCCGGTCTGGTCCGGTTTGAGCCGGTCACAACCGGTTTGAGCCGTTCTGGTCTGGTTTGAGTCCGGTTTGAGCCGGTCAAAATCGCTTTCAGCCGGTCTGGGCCGGTCAAAACAGGTTTGAGCGGGTCTGGTCCGGTTTGAGCCGGTCAAAATCGCTTTGAGCCGGTCTGGGCCGGTCAAAACAGGTTTGAGCGGGTCTGGTCCGGTTAGAGCTGGTCAAAACCGGTTTGAGCCGGTCTGGTCCGGTCAAAACAGGTTTGAGTCGGTCTGGTACGGTTTGAGCCGGTCTGGTCCGGTTTGAGCCGTTCAAAACAGGTTTGAGCTGGTCTGATCCGGTTTGAGACCGGTTTGAGCCGGTCAAAACGGCTTTGAGTCGGTCTGTTACGAACAAAACAGGTTTGAGCCGGTCTGGTCCGGTTTGAGACGGTCAAAACCGGTTTGAACCGGTCTGGTTCGGTTTGAGCCGGTTTGAGCCGGTCAAAACCGGTTTGAGCCGGTGTGGTCCGGTTTGATCCGGTTTGCGCCGGTCTGGTCCGGTTTGAGCCGGTCAAAACCGGTTTGAGCCGGTCTGGTCAGGTTTAAGCCGGTCAAAATCGCTTTGAGCCGGTCTGGTCCGAAGAAAACTGGTTTGATCCGGTCTGGTCAGGTTTAAGCCGGTCAAAGCCGGTTTGAGCCGGTCTGTTCCGGTTTGAGTCCGGTTTGACCCGGTCAAAATCGCTTTCAGCCGGGTTGGGCCGGTCAAAACAGGTTTGAGCTGTTCTGGTCCGGTTTGAGCCGGTCAAAATCGCTTTGAGCCTGTCTGGGCCGGTCAAAACAGGTTTGAGCTGGTCTGGTCCGGTCAAAACAGGTTTGAGTCGGTCTGGTCCGGTTTGAGCCGTTCAAAACAGGTTTGTTCTGGTCTGATCCGGTTTGAGACCGGTTTGAGCCGGTCAAAACGGCTTTGAGTCGGTCTGTTACGAACAAAACAGGTTTGAGCCGGTCTGGTCCGGTTTGAGATGGTCAAAACCGGTTTGAACCGGTCTGGTTCGGTTTGAGCCGGTTTGAGCCGGTCAAAACCGGTTTGAGCCGGTGTGGTCCGGTTTGATCCGGTTTGCGCCGGTCTGGTCCGGTTTGAGCCGGTCAAAACCGGTTTGATCCGGTCTGGTCAGGTTTAAGCCGGTCTGGTCCGGTTTGAGTCCGGTTTGAGCTGGTCAAAACCGCTTTGAGCCAGTCTGGGCCTGTCAAAACAGGGTTGAGCCAGTCTGGTCCGGTTTCAGCCGGTCAAAACCGGTTTCATCCGGTTTGGTCCGGTTTGATCCGGTCTGGTCCAGCTTGAGCCGGTCAAAACCGGTTTGAGGCAGTCTGGTCCGGTTTGAGTCCGGTTTGAGCCAGTCAAAACCTCTTTGAGCCGTTCTGGTCCTGTCAAAACTGTTTTGAGTCGGTCTGGTCCGGTTTGAGCCGGTCAAAACCGTTTTGAGCCGGTCTGGTCCGGTCAAAATCGCTTTCAGCCGGTCTGGGCCGGTCAAAACAGGTTTGAGCGGGTCTGGTCCGGTTTGATCCGGTAAAAACCGGTTTGAGCTGGTCTGGTCCGGTCAAAACAGGTTTGAGTTGGTCTGGTCCGGTTTGAGCCGGTCTGGTCTGTTTTGAGCCGTTCAAAACAGGTTTGAGCTGGTCTGGTCCAGTTTGAGTCCGGTTTCAGCCGGTCAAAACCGCTTTGAGCCAGTCTGGTCCAAACAAATCAGGTTTGATCCGGTCTGGTCAAGTTAAAGCCAGTCAAAACCGGTTTGAACCGGTCTGGTTCTGTTTGAGCTGGTTTGAGCCTGTCAAACCCGGTTTGAGCTGCTGTGGTCCGGTTTGATCCGGTTTGCGCCGTTCTCGTCTGGTTTGAGCCGGTCAAAACCGGTTTGAGCCGGTCTGGTCCGGTTTGAGTCCGGTTTGAGCTGGTCAAAACCGCTTTGAGCCAGTCTGGGCCTGTCAAAACAGGGTTGAGCCAGTCTGGTCCGGTTTCAGCCGGTCAAAACCGGTTTCATCCGGTTTGGTCCGGTTTGATCCGGTCTGGTCCAGCTTGAGCCGGTCAAAACCGGTTTGAGGCAGTCTGGTCCGGTTTGAGTCCGGTTTGAGCCAGTCAAAACCTCTTTGAGCCGTTCTGGTCCTGTCAAAACTGTTTTGAGTCGGTCTGGTCCGGTTTGAGCCGGTCAAAACCGTTTTGAGCCGGTCTGGTCCGGTCAAAACAGGTTTGAGTCGGTCTGGTCCGGTTTGAGCCAGTCTGGTCCGGTTTGAGCTGGTCAAAATCGGTTTCATCCGGTTTGGTCCAGTTTGATCCGGTCTGGTCCAGCTTGAGCCGGTCAAAACCGATTTGAGGCAGTCTGGTCCGGTTTGAGTCGGGTTTGAGCCAGTCAAAACCTCTTTGAGCCGTTCTGGTCCGGTTTGAGCCGGTCTGGTCCGGTTTGAGACGGTCAAAACCGGTTTGAGCAGTTCTGGTCCTGTTAAAACTGTTTTGAGTCGGTCTGGTGCGGCTTGAGCCGGTCAAAACCGGTTTGAGCCGGCCTGATCCGGTTTGAGCCGTTCAAAACCGGTTTGAGCCGATCTGGTCCGGTTTGAGCCTGCCTGGTCCGGTTTGAGCCAGTCCAAACCGGTTTAAGCCAGTCTGGTCCTGTCAAAAGAGCTTTGAGCCGGTCTGGTCCGGTTTGAGACGGTTTGAGCCGGTTTGGTCTCGTTTGAGTCCGGTTTGAGACGGTCAAAACCGCTTTGAGAAGGTCTGGTCCAGTCAAAACACGTTTGAGCCGGTCTGGTCCGGTTTGAGCCGTCAAAACCGGTTTGAGCGGTCTGGTCAAAACAGGTTTGAGCTCTGGTCCGGTTTGAGCTGTCTGGTCCGGTTTGAGCTGCTTTGAGCCGGTCTTGTCCGGTTTGATTCCGATTTCAGCCAGTCAAAACCGATTTGAGCCGGTCTGGTCCGGTTTGAGCCGGTCAAAACCGGTTTGAGACGGTCTGGTCCGGTTTGAGTCCGGTTTGAGTCTGGTTTGAGCGGTCTGGTCCGTCAAAACAGGTTTGATCCGGTTTGAGCTGGTCAAAACCGGTTTGAGCTGGTCTGGTCCGGTTTGAGCGGTCAAAAGGTTTGAGCGGTCTGGTCCGGTTTGAGTCCGTATTGAGCCGGTCAAAACCGCTTTGAGCCATTCTGGTCTGAACAAAACAGGTTTGATCCGGTTTGAGCCGGTATGGTCCGTTCTGGTCCGGTTAGAGCCGGTCTGGTCCGGTTGGAGCTGGTCTAATCTGGTCAAAACAGGTTTGAGCCGGTCTGGTCCTGTTTGAGCCGTTCTGGTCTGGTTTGAGCCGTTCACAACCGGTTGGAGCCGATTTGGCCCGGTTTTAGCCCGTTTGGGCCGGTCTGTTCCGGTTTGAGTCCGGTTTGAGCTTGTCAAAACCCGTTCGAGTCCGTCTGGTCCGTTTGAGTCCGTTTGAGCCGTCTGGTCCGGTTTGAGCTGGTTTGAGCCGGTCAAAACCGGTTTGAGCCGGTCTGGTCCGTTTTGATCCGGTCTGGTCTGGTTTGAGCCGGTCAAAACCGGTTTGAGTCGGTCTGGTGAGGTTTGAGCCGTCAAAACCGGTTTGAGCCTGTTTGAGCCAGTCAAAACAGGTTTGAGCCGGTCTGGTCTGGTTTTAGCCGGTCTGGTCCGTTTGAGCCGGTCTGGGCCAGTCAAAACAGGTTTGAGCCGGTCTGGTCTGGTTTCAGACAGTGAAAAACTGGTTTGAACCGGTCTGGTTCGGTTTGAGCCGTTTTGAGCCGGTCAAAACCGTTTCGAACCGGTGTGGTCCGGTTTGATCCGGTTTGCGCCGGTCTGGTCCGGTTTGAGCCGGTCTAATCCAGTCAAAACCGGTTTGAGCTGCTCTGGTCCGGTTTGAGACCGGTTTGATCCGTCTGGTCCGGTTTGAGCCAAAACAGGTTTGAGTCCGGTTTGAGCTGGTCAAAACCGCTTTGAGCCATTCGGGGCCTGTCAAAACAGGGTTGAGCCAGTCTGGTCCGGTTTCAGCCGGTCAAAACCGGTTTCATCCGGTTTGGTCCGGTTTGAACCAGTCTGGTCCAGCTTGAGTCGGTCAAAACCGGTTTGAGCCTGTCTGTTCCTGTTTGAGTCCGATTTGAGCAGTTCCAAACCACTTTTGAGCGGTCTGTTCTGGTCAAAACAGGTTTGAGCCTGGTCCGGTTTGAGCGGTCAAAACCGGTTTGAGCCGGTTTGAGGTCAAAACCGGTTTGAGCTGATCCGGTTTGGTCCGGTTTGAGCCGGTCAAAACCGGATTGAGCCGGTCTGGTCCGGTTTGAGTCGGTCAAAATCGGTTTGAGCCGGTCTGGTCCGGTTTGAGTCGGTCAAAATCGGTTTGAGCCGGTCAAAACCTTTGAGCAGTCTGGTCCGGTTTTAGTCCGGTTTGAGCCTGTCAAAACTGTTTTGAGTCGTTGTGGTCCGGTTTGAGCCGGTCAAAACCGTTTTGAGCCGGTCTGGTCCGGTCAAAACATGTTTTAGATGGTCTGGTCAAGTTTGAGCCGGTCTGGTCTGGTTTGAGCCGATCAAAACAGGTTTGAGTTGGTCTGATCCGGTTTCAGACCGGTTTGAGCCGGTCAAAACGGCTTTGAGTCGGTCTGTTACCAACAAAACAGGTTTGAGCCGTTCTGGTCTGGTTTCAGACAGTCAAAACCGGTTTGAACCGGTCTGGTTCGGTTTGAGCCGGTTTGAGCCGGTCAAAACCGTTTCGAACCGGTGTGGTCCGGTTTGATCCGGTTTGCGCCGGTCTGGTCCGGTTTGAGCTGGTCAAACCGTTTGATCCGTTTTGAGCCGTTCTGGTCTGGTTTGAGCCGTCTGGTCCGTTTGAGCTGGTCAAAACGGTTTGAGCCGGTCTGGTCTGGTTTTGAGCTGGTCCGGTTTGAGTCGGTCTAGTCCGGTTTGAGCCGGTCTGGTCCAGTTTGAGTCCGGATTGAGCTGGTCCGTTTTGAGCCGTCAAAACAGGTTTGAGCCGATCTGGTCCGGTTTGAGCCGTACAAAAGAGGTTTGAGCAGGTCTGGTCCAGTTTGAGTCCGGTTTCAGCTGTTCAAAACCGCTTTGAGCCAGTCTGGGCCTGTCAAAACAGGTTTGAGCCGGTCTGGTCCAGTTTGAGCCGGTCAAAACCGGTTTGAGACCGTCTGGTCTGGTCAAAACAGGTTTGAGTTGATCTGGTCCGGTTTGAGACGGTCTGGTCTGAACAAAACAGGTTTGATCCGGTTTGGTCCTTTTTGAGCCGTTAAAAACCGGTTAGATCCGGTTTGGTCCGGTTTCAGCCGATCAACACCGGTTTGAGCCAGTCTGGTCTGGTCTGAGGCTTACTGGTCCGGTTTGAGCCGGTCAATACTGGTTTCATCCGGTCTGGTCCGGTTTGAGCCGGTCAAAACCGGTTTGAGTCGGTCTGGTCCGGTTTGAGCCGGTATGGTACGTTTTGAGCCATTCAAAACAGGTTTGAGCTGGTCTGGTCCGGTTTGAGTCCAGTTTGAGCCGGTCAAAACCACTTTGAGCCGGTCTGGTCCGAACAAAACAGGTTTGATCCGGTCTGGTCCGGTTGATCCGGTTTGAGCCGGTCTGGTCCGGTTTGAGCCGGTCACAACCGGTTTGAGCCGTTCTGGTCTGGTTTGAGTCCGGTTTGAGCCGGTCAAAATCGCTTTCAGCCGGTCTGGGCCGGTCAAAACAGGTTTGAGCCGGTCTGGTCCGGTTTGAGCCGGTCAAAATCGCTTTGAGCCGGTCTGGGCCGGTCAAAACAGGTTTGAGCGGGTCTGGTCCGGTTTGAGTCCAGTTTGAGCCGGTCAAAACCACTTTGAGCCGTTCTGGTCCGAACAAAACATGTTTGAGCCGGTCTAGTCCGGTTGATCCGGTTTGAGCCGGTCTGGTCCGGTTTGAGCCGGTCACAACCGGTTTGAGCCGTTCTGGTCCGGTATCATCCGGTTTGAGCCGGTCAAAACCGGTTTGTGCCGGTCTGGTCCGGTCAAAACAGGTTTGAGTCGGTCTGGTCCGGTTAGAGCGGGTCAAAACCGGTTTGAGCCTGTCTGGTCCGGTCAAAACAGGTTTGAGCTGGTCTGGTCCGGTTTGAGCCAGTCTGGTCCGGTTTGAGCCGGTCAAAATCGCTTTCAGCCTGTCTGGGCCGGTCAAAACAGGTTTGAGCCGATCTGGTCCGGTTTGAGCCGTACAAAAGAGGTTTGAGCAGGTCTGGTCCGGTTTGAGTCCGGTTTCCGCTGGTCAAAAGCGCTTTCAGCCGGTCTGGGCCGGTCAAAACAGGTTTGAGCGGGTCTGGTCCGGTTAGAGCTGGTCAAAACCGGTTTGAGCCGGTCTGGTCCGGTCAAAACAGGTTTGAGCCGGTCTGGTCCAGTTTGAGCCGGTCAAAACCGGTTTGAGCTGGTCTGGTCTGGTCAAAACAGGTTTGAGCTGATCTGGTCCGGTTTGAGCCGGTCTGGTCCGGTTTGATCCGGTTTGCGCCAGTCTGGTCCGCTTTGAGTCCGGTTTGAGCCGGTCAAAACCGGTTTGAGCCAGTCTAATCTGGTCAAAACAGGTTTGAGCCGGGCTGGTGCGGCTTAGTACGGTTTTAGCCGGTCTGGTCCGTTTTGCGCCGTTCAAAACCGATATGAGCCGGTCTGGTCTGGTTTGAGTCCGGTTTAAGCCGGTTAAAACCGCTTTGAGATGGTCTGGTCGAGTCAAAACAGGTTTGAGCCGGTCTGGTCCGGTTTGTGCCGGTCAAAACCACTTTGAGCCTGTCTGGTCCGGTTTGAGCCGTCAAAACGGTTTGAGCGGTCTGGTCGGTTTGAGTCGGTCTGGTCCGTCAAAAAAGGTTTGAGCCGGTCTGGGCCGGTCAAAACAGGTTTGAGCCGGTCTGGTCCGGTTTGAGCCGGTCAAAACCGGTTTGAGCCGGTCTGGGCCTGTCAAAACAGGTTTGAGCTGGTCTGGTCCGGTTTGAGCCGGTCAAAACCGGTTTGAGCCGGTCTGGTCCGGTTTCAAAACAGGTTTGAGCCGGTCTGGTCCTGTTTGAGCCGGTCAAAACCGGTTTGAGCCAGTCTTGTCCGGTCAAAACAGGTTTGAGTCGGTCTGGTCCGGTTTGATCTGGTTTGATCCGGTCTGGTCCGGTTTGAACCGGTCAAAATCGCTTTGAGCCGGTCTGGGCCGGTCAAACAGGTTTGAGCCGGTCTGGTCCGGTTTGAGCCGGTCAAAACCGGTTTGAGCCGGTCTGGTCCGGTCAAAACAGGTTTGAGTCGGTCTGGTCCGGTTTGAGCCGGTCTGGTCCGTTTTGAGCCGTTCAAAACAGGTTTGAGCTGGTCTGGTCCGGTTTGAGTCGGGTTTGAGCCGGTCAAAACCGCTTTGAGACCGTCTGTTCTGAACAAAACAGGTTTGATCCGGTTTGGTCCGTTTGAGGTCAAAACCGGTTTGAGCGGTTTGAGCGGTTTGAGCCAGTCAAAACCGGTTTGAGTTGCTCTGGTCCGGTTTGGTCCGGTTTGAGTCCGGTTTGAGTCGGTCTGGTCGGTTCATCCGGTCTGGTCCGGTTTGAGCCGGTCAAAACCGGTTTGTGTCGGTCTGGTCCGGTTTGAGCCGGTATGGTACGTTTTGAGCCATTCAAAACAGGTTTGAGCTGGTCTGGTCCGGTTTGAGTCCAGTTTGAGCCGGTCAAAACCACTTTGAGCCGTTCTGGTCCGAACAAAACATGTTTGAGCCGGTCTAGTCCGGTTGATCCGGTTTGAGCCGGTCTGGTCCGGTTTGAGCCGGTCACAACCGGTTTGAGCCGTTCTGGTCTGGTTTGAGCCGGTCAAAATCGCTTACAGCCGGTCTGGGCTGGTCAAATCAGGTTTGAGACGGTCAAAACCGGTTTGAACCGGTCTGGTTCGGTTTGAGCCGGTTTGAGCCGGTCAAAACCGGTTTGAGCCGGTGTGGTCCGGTTTGATCCGGTTTGCGCCGGTCTGGTCCGGTTTGAGCCGGTCAAAACCGGTTTGAGCCGGTCTGGTCCGGTATCATCCAGTTTGAGTCGGTCAAAATCGCTTTGAGCCGGTCTGGTCCGAAGAAAACTGGTTTGATCCGGTCTGGTCAGGTTTAAGCCGGTCAAAGCCGGTTTGAGCCGGTCTGGTCCGGTTTGAGTCCGGTTTGAGCTGGTCAAAACCGCTTTGAGCCAGTCTGGGCCTGTCAAAACAGGGTTGAGCCAGTCTGGTCCGGTTTCAGCCGGTCAAAACCGGTTTCATCCGGTTTGGTCCGGTTTGATCCGGTCTGGTCCAGCTTGAGCCGGTCAAAACCGGTTTGAGGCAGTCTGGTCCGGTTTGAGTCCGGTTTGAGCCAGTCAAAACCTCTTTGAGCCGTTCTGGTCCGAACAAAACATGTTTGAGCCGGTCTAGTCCGGTTGATCCGGTTTGAGCCGGTCTGGTCCGGTTTGAGCTGGTCACAACAGATTTGAGCCGGTCTGGTCCGGTCAAAACAGGTTTGAGTCGGTCTGGTCCGGTTTGAGCCAGTCTGGTCCGGTTTGAGCCGGTCAAAATCGCTTTCAGCCTGTCTGGGCCGGTCAAAACAGGTTTGAGCCGATCTGGTCCGGTTTGAGCCGTACAAAAGAGGTTTGAGCAGGTCTGGTCCGGTTTGAGTCCGGTTTCAGCTGGTCAAAAGCGCTTTGAGCCGGTCTGGGCCTGTCAAAACAGGTTTGAGCCGGTCTGGTCCAGTTTGAGCCGGTCAAAACCGGTTTGAGCCGGTGTGAGCCAGTCTGTTCCGGTTTGACCCGTTCAAAACCGGTTTGAGTCGGTCTGGTCCGGTTTGAGCCGGTATGGTACGTTTTGAGCCATTCAAAACAGGTTTGAGCTGGTCTGGTCCGGTTTGAGTCCAGTTTGAGCCGGTCAAAACCACTTTGAGCCGTTCTGGTCCGAACAAAACATGTTTGAGCCGGTCTGGTCCGGTTTGAGCCGGTCACAACCGGTTTGAGCCGTTCTGGTCTGGTTTGAGTCCGGTTTGAGCCGGTCAAAATCGCTTTGAGCCGGTCTGGGCCGGTCAAAACAGGTTTGAGTCGGTCTGGTACGGTTTGAGCCGGTCTCGTCTGGTTTGAGCCGATCAAAACAGGTTTGAGCTGGTCTGCTCCGGTTTGAGACCGGTTTGAGCCGGTCAAAACGGCTTTGAGTCGGTCTGTTACGAACAAAACAGGTTTGAGCCGGTCTGGTCCGGTTTGAGACGGTCAAAACCGGTTTGAACCGGTCTGGTTCGGTTTGAGTCCGGTTTGAGCCGGTCAAAACCACTTTGAGCCGGTCTGGTCCGAACAAAACAGGTTTGATCCGGTCTGGTCAAGTTTCAGCCGGTCAAAACCGGTTTGAGCCCATATGAGCCGGTCTGTTCGAGTTTGACCCGTTCAAAACTGGTTTGGGACGGTCTGGTCCGCTTAGAGCCGGTCAATACTGGTTTCATCCGGTCTGGTCCGGTTTGAGCCGGTCAATGCTGGTTTCATCCGGTCTGGTCCGGTTTGTGCCGGTCAAAACCGGTTTGAGTCGGTCCGGTCCGGTTTGAGCCGGTATGGTACGTTTTGAGCCATGCAAAACAGGTTTGAGCTGGTCTGATCCGGTTTGAGTCCAGTTTGAGCCGGTCAAAACCACTTTGAGCCGTTCTGGTCCGAACAAAGCATATTTGAACCGGTCTAGTCCGGTTGATCCGGTGTGAGCCGGTCTGGTCCGGTTTGAGCCGGTCACAACCGGTTTGAGCCGTTCTGTCAAAACAGGTTTGAGCGGTCTGGTCGGTTTGAGCGGTCAAAACGGTTTGAGCCGGTCTGGTCGTTTGAGCCGGTTTGAGCGGTCAAAAGCGCTTTGAGTCGGTCTGGGCCTGTAAAAACAGGTTTGAGCCGGTCTGGTCCCGTTTGAGCCGGTCAAAACCGGTTAGAGCCGGTTTGAGCCGTTCAAAACAGGTTTGAGCTGGTCTGTTCCGGTTTGAGCGGTCAAAACCGGTTTGAGCAGCTGTGGTCCGGTTTGAGTCCGGTTTCATCCGGTCCGGTCCGTTTTGATCCGGTCTGGTCCGGTTTGAGCCGGTCAAAACCGGTTTGAGTCGGTCTGGTCCGGTTTGAGCCGGTATGGTACGTTTTGAGCCATTCAAAACAGGTTTGAGCTGGTCTGGTCCGGTTTGAGTCCAGTTTGAGCCGGTCAAAACCACTTTGAGCCGTTCTGGTCTGGTTTGAGCCGTTTGAGCCGGTTTGAGTCTGGTCCGGTTTGAGCCGTTCTGGTCTGGTTTGAGTCCGGTTTGAGCCGGTCAAAATCGCTTTGAGCCGGTCTGGGCCGGTCAAAACAGGTTTGAGCCGGTCTGGTCCGGTTTGAGCCGGTCAAAATCGCTTTGAGCCGGTCTGGGCCGGTCAAAACAGGTTTGAGCGGGTCTGGTCCGGTTAGAGCTGGTCAAAACCGGTTTGAGCCGGTCTGGTCCGGTCAAAACAGGTTTGAGTCGGTCTGGTACGGTTTGAGCCGGTCTGGTCCGGTTTGAGCCGTTCAAAACAGGTTTGAGCTGGTCTGAGCCGGTTTGAGACCGGTTTGAGCCGGTCAAAACGGCTTTGAGTCGGTCTGTTACGAACAAAACAGGTTTGAGCCGGTCTGGTCCGGTTTGAGACGGTCAAAACCGGTTTGAACCGGTCTGGTTCGGTTTGAGCCGGTTTGAGCCGGTGTGGTCCGGTTTGATCCGGTCTGGTCAGTTTGAGCGGTCTGGTCGTTTGGGCCGGTCTGGTCCGGTTTGGGCAGGTCAAAACCGGTTTGAATCGGTCTGGTCCGGTTTGAGCCGGTATGCTACGATTTGAGCCATTCAAAACAGGTTTGAGCTGGTCTGGTCCGGTTTGAGTCCAGTTTGAGCCGGTCAAAACCGCTTTGAACCGTTCTGGTCCGAACAAAACATGTTTGAGCTGGTCTAGTCCGGTTGATCCGGTTTGAGCCGTTCAGGTCTGGTTTGAGTCCGGTTTGAGCCGGTCAAAATCGCTTTGAGCCGGTCTGGGCCGGTCAAAACAGGTTTGAGCGGGTCTGGTCCGGTTAGAGCTGGTCAAAACCGGTTTGAGCCGGTCTGGTCCGGTCAAAACAGGTTTGAGCCGGTCTGGTCCGGTTTGAGCCGGTCAAAACCGTTTTGAGCCGGTCTGGTCCGGTCAAAACAGGTTTGAGTCGGTCTGGTCCGGTTTGAGCCAGTCTGGTCCGGTTTGAGCCGGTCAAAATCGCTTTCAGCCTGTCTGGGCCGGTCAAAACAGGTTTGAGCCGATCTGGTCCGGTTTGAGCCGTACAAAAGAGGTTTGAGCAGGTCTGGTCCGGTTTGAGTCCGGTTTCAGCTGGTCAAAAGCGCTTTGAGCCGGTCTGGGCCTGTCAAAACAGGTTTGAGCCGGTCTGGTCCGGTTTGAGCCGGTCAAAATCGCTTTCAGCCGGTCTGCTCCGAACAAAACAGGTTTGAGGTCTAAACTGGTTTGAGCCGGTCTGGGCCTGTCAAAACAGGTTTGAGCCGGTCTGGTCCAGTTTGAGCCGGTCAAAACCGGTTTGAGCCGGTCTGGTCTGGTCAAAACAGGTTTGAGCTGGTCTGGTCCGGTTTGAGCCGGTCTGGTCCGCTATGACCCGGTCAAACCCGGTTTGAACCGGTCTGGTTCGGTTTGAGTCCGGTTTGAGCCGGTCAAAACCACTTTGAGCCGGTCTGGTCCGAACAAAACAGGTTTGATCCGGTCTGGTCAAGTTTAAGCCGGTCAAAACCGGTTTGAGCCGGTGTGAGCCAGTCTGTTCCGGTTTGACCCGTTCAAAACTGGTTTGGGCCGGTGCGGTCCGGTTTGAGCCGGTCAATACTGGTTTCATCCGGTCTGGTCCGGTTTGAGCCGGTCAAAACCGGTTTGAGTCGGTCTGGTCCGGTTTGAGCCGGTATGGTACGTTTTGAGCCATTCAAAACAGGTTTGAGCTGGTCTGGTCCGGTTTGAGTCCAGTTTGAGCCGGTCAAAACCGCTTTCAGCCGTTCAAAACCGGTTTGAGCCGGTCTGATCCGGTTGGACCGGTTTGAGCCTGTCTGGTCTAGTTTGAGCCGGTCAAAACAGGTTTGAGCCGGTCTGGTCCGGTTTGAGCCTGTCAAAATCGCTTTGAGCCGGTCTGGGCCGGTCAAAACAGGTTTTAGCGGGTTTGGTCCAGTTAGAGACCGGTTTGAGATGGTCAAAACGGCTTTGAGTTGGTCTGTTACGAACAAAACAGGTTTGAGCCGGTCTGGTCCGGTTTGAGACGGTCTAAACCGGTTTGAACCGGTCTGGTTCGGTTTGAGCCGGTTTGAGCCGGTCAAAACCGGTTTGAGCTGGTGTGGTCCGGTTTGATCCGGTTTGCGCCGGTCTGGTCTGGTTTGAGCTGGTCAAAACCGGTTTGAGCCGGTTTGGTCCGATTTGAGCTGGTCTGATTCGGTTTCATCCAGTCTAATCCGGACAAAACAGGTTTGATGCGGTCTTTTCGGTTTGATCCGGTTTGAGACGGTCTGGTCCGGTTTGAGACGGTCAAAACTGGTTTGAACCGGTCTGGTCGGGTCAAAACAGGTTTGAGTCGGTGAAAATCGCTTTGAGCCGGTCTGGTCCGAAAAAAGCTGGTTTGATCCGGTATGGTCTGGTTTAAGCCGGTCAAAGCCGGTTTGAGCCCGTCTGGTCCGATTTGAGTCCGGTTTGAGCTGGTCAAACCGTTTTGAGCCAGTCTGGGCCTGTCAAAACAGGGTTGAGCCAGTCTGGTCCGGTTTCAGCCGGTCAAAACCGGTTTGAGCAGGTCTGGTCCGGTTTGAGTCCGGTTTCAGCTGGTCAAAAGCGCTTTGAGCCGGTCTGGGCCTGTCAAAACAGGTTTGAGCCGGTCTGGTCCAGTTTGAGCCGGTCAAAACCGGTTTGAGCCGGTCTGGTCTGGTCAAAACAGGTTTGAGCTGGTCTGGTCCGGTTTGAGCCGGTCTGGTCCGCTATGACCCGGTCAAACCCGGTTTGAACCGGTCTGGTTCGGTTTGAGTCCGGTTTGAGCCGGTCAAAACCACTTTGAGCCGGTCTGGTCCGAACAAAACAGGTTTGATCCGGTCTGGTCAAGTTGAAGCCGGTCAAAACCGGTTTGAGCCGGTGTGAGCCAGTCTGTTCCGGTTTGACCCGTTCAAAACTGGTTTGGGCCGGTCTGGTCCGGTTTGAGCCGGTCAATACTGGTTTCATCCGGTCTGGTCCGGTTTGAGCGTCTGGTTTGGGCCGGTGTGGTCCGGTTTGAGCCGGTTAATACCGGTTTCATCCGGTCTGGTCCGGTTTGAGCCAATCAAAACCGGTTTGAGCTGGTCTGGGCCTGTCAAAACAGGTTTGAGCTGGTCTGGTCGTTTGAGTCCGGTTTGAGCCGGTCTGGTCCGGTTTGAGCCGGTCACAACCGGTTTGAGCCGTTCTGGTCTGGTTTGAGTCCGGTTTGAGCCGGTCAAAATCGCTTTGAGCCGGTCTGGGCCGGTCAAAACAGGTTTGAGCCGGTCTGGTCCGGTTTGAGCCGGTCAAAACCGGTTTGAGCCGGTCTGGTCCGGTCAAAACAGGTTTGAGTCGGTCTGGTCCGGTTTGAACCGGTTTGAGCCGGTCAAAACAGATTTGAGCCTGTCTGGTGCGGTCAAAACAGATTTGATCTGGTCTGGTCCGATTTGAGCCAGTCAAAACCGTTTGAGCGGTCTGGTCGGTTTGAGTCGGTTTGAGCGGTCAAAACGTTTGAGCGGTCTGGTCAAAACAGGTTTGAGCGGTCTGGTCGGTTTGAGCGGTCTGGTCCGGTCAAAACAGGTTTGAGCTGGTCTGGTCCGGTTTGAGTCGGTTTGAGCCGGTCAAAACCAGTTTGAGCGGTCTGGTCTGTCAAAACAGGTTTGATCGGTCTGGTCGGTTTGAGCGGTCAAAACCGGTTTGAGCGGTTTGAGCGGTCTGGTCTGGTTTGAGCCGTCAAAACGGTTTGAGCGGTCTGGTCGGTTTGAGCCGTTCAAAACGGGTTTGATCCGGTCTGGTCTGGTTTGAGCTGGTCTGGTTTGAGCGGTCTGGTCGGTTTGAGCGGTCTGGTCGGTTTGAGCCATTCAAAACAGGTTTGAGCGGTCTGGTCGGTTTGAGCGGTCAAAACGGTTTGAGCGGTCTGGTCGGTTTGAGCGGTCAAAACCGGTTTGAGCGGTCTGGTCGGTTTGAGCGGTCTGGTCCGGTTTGAGCCGGTCAAAACCGGTTTGAGCGGTCTGGTCGGTTTGAGCGTCAAAACCGGTTTGAGCCGGTCTGGTCCGGTTTGAGGTCAAAACCGGTTTGAGCCGGTCTGGTCGGTTTGAGCCGTCAAAACGGTTTGAGCGGTCTGGTCAAAAGAGGTTTGAGCCGGTCTGGTCCGTTTTGAGCCGTTCAAAACAGGTTTGAGCTGGTCTGGTCCGGTTTGAGTTCGGTTTGAGCTGGTCAAAACCGCTTAGATCCGGTCTGGGCCTGTCAAAACAGGTTTGAGTCGGTCTGTTCCGGTTTGAGCTGGTCAAAACCGGTTTAAGCCGGTCTGGTCCGGTTTGATCCGGTCTGGTCCGTTTGAGCGGTCAAAACGTTTGAGCCGGTTTGAGCGGTCAAAACCGGTTTGAGCCGGTCTGGTCCGGTTTGAGCTGGTCAAAACCGATTTGAGCGGTCTGGTACGGTCAAAACAGGTTTGAGTCGGTCTGGTTGCGGTTTAAGGCAGTCTGGTCTGGTTTGAGCCGTCAAAACGGTTTGAGCCGTCTGGTCGGTTTGAGTCCGGTTTGAGCTGGTCAAAACCACTTTGAGCCGGTCTGGTACAAACAAAACAGGTTTGATCAGGTCTGGTCCGGTTGATCCGGTTTGAGCCGGTCTGGTCTGGTTTGAGCCTGTCAAAACCGGTTTGAGCGGTCTGGTCCGGTCAAAACAGGTTTGAGCGGTCTGGTCCGTTGAGCCGTCAAAACCGGTTTGAGCCGTCTGGTCGGTTTGAGCCGGTCTGGTCAGTTTGAGCGGTCAAAACGGTTTGAGTCTGGTCCTGTTTGAGCCCAGTTTGAGCCGGTCAAAACCGCTTTGAGTCGGTCTGGTCAAAACAGGTTTGAGCGGTCTGGTCGTTTGAGCCATTCAAAACAGGTTTGAGCGGTCTGGTCCGTTTGAGCTGGTCTGGTCCGTTTGAGCCGGTCAAAACGGTTTGAGTCTGGTCCGGTTTGAGCCGGTCAAAACCGGTTTGAGGTCTGGTCCGGTTTGAGGTCAAAACCGGTTTGAGCGGTCTGGTCGGTTTGAGCCGGTCTGGTCGTTTGAGCCATTCAAAACAGGTTTGAGCGGTCTGGTCGGTTTGAGTCGGTTTGAGCGGTCAAAACCGTTTGAGCGGTCTGGTCAAAACAGGTTTGAGCGGTCTGGTCTGGTCGGTTTGAGCCGGTCTGGTCGGTTTGAGCCGGTCAAAACCTTTGAGCCGGTCTGGTCCGGTTTGAGAACGGTTTGAGCCAGTCAAAACGGCTTTGAGTCGGTCTGTTACGAACAAAACAGGTTTCAGCCGGTCTGGTCTGGTTTGAGACGGTCAAAACCGGTTTGAACCGGTCTGGTTCGGTTTGAGCCGGTTTGAGCCGGTCAAAACCTGTTTGAGCGGTCTGGTCTGGTTTGAGCCGTCAAAACGGTTTGAGCGGTCTGGTCGGTTTGAGCCGGTTTGAGCCGGTCAAAACGGTTTGAGTCGGTCTGGTCGGTCAAAACAGGTTTGAGCGGTCTGGTCGGTTTGAGCGGTTTGAGCCGGTCAAAACCGGTTTGAGCTGTCTGGTCGGTTTGAGTCGGTTTGAGCCGGTCAAAACCACTTTGAGCGGTCTGGTCCGGTTTGAGTCTGGTCGGTTTGAGCGTCAAAACCGGTTTGAGCGGTCTGGTCGGTTTGAGCCGGTTTGAGCGGTCAAAACCGGTTTGAGTCTGGTCGGTTTGAGCGGTTTGAGCGGTCTGGTCCGGTCAAAACAGGTTTGAGCGTCTGGTCGGTTTGAGTCGGTTTGAGCCCGTCAAAACCGGATTGTGCCGGTCTGGTCAAAACAGGTTTGAGTCGGTTTGAGTCGGTTTGAGCCGTCAAAACCGGTTTGAGCCGGTCTGGCCTGTCAAAACAGGTTTGAGCGGTCTGGTCGGTTTGAGCCGGTCTGTCAAAACAGGTTTGATCGGTCTGGTCCGGTTTGAGCGGTCTGATTCGGTTTGAGTCCGGTTTGAGCCGGTCAAAAAAACTTTGAGCCGGTCTGGTCCGAAGAAAACAGGGTTGATCCGGTCTGCTCTAGTTTAACCCGGTCAAAACCGGTTTGAGCGGTTTGAGCCGTCTGGTCGGTTTGAGCGTCAAAACCGGTTTGAGCCGGTCTGGTCGGTTTGAACCGGTCTGGTTCAGTTTGAGTCTGGTTTGAGCCGGTCAAAACCGGTTTGAGTCAGTGTGGTCCGGTTTGAGCCAGTATGGTACGTTTTCAGCCATTCAAAACAGGTTTGAGCTGGTCTGGTCCGGTTTGAGTCCAGTTTGAGCCGGTCAAAACCACTTTGAGCCGTTCTGGTCTGAACAAAACATGTTTGAGCCGGTCTAGTCCGGTTGATCCGGTTTGAGCCGGTCTGGTCCGGTTTGAGCCGGTCACAACCGGTTTGAGCCGTTCTGGTCTGGTTTGAGTCCGGTTTGAGCCGGTCAAAATCGCTTTCAGCTGGTCTGGGTCGGTCAAAACAGGTTTGAGTCTGGTCCGTTTGAGTCCGGTTTGAGTCCGGTTTGAGTCTGGTCGGTTTGAGTCCAGTTTGAGCCGGTCAAAACCAGTTTGGGCCGGTCTGGTCCGTTGTGAGACGTTCAAAACAGGTTTGAGCTAGTCTGGTCCGGATTGAGTCGGGTTTGAGCAGGTCAAAACCGCTTTGAGGCGGTCTGCTCTGAACAAAACAGGTTTGAGCGGTCTGGTCCGGTTTGAGTCAAAACCGGTTTGAGCCGGTCTGGTCGGTTTGAGTCAGTTTGAGCGGTCAAAACCGGTTTGAGCGGTCTGGTCGGTTTGATCCGGTTTGAGCGGTCTGGTCGGTTTGAGCGGTCTGGTCAAAACCGGTTTGAGCTGTCTGGTCGGTTTGAGTCCGGTTTGAGCCGTCAAAACCGGTTTGAGCGTCTGGTCCGGTTTGAGTCAAAACCGGTTTGAGCGGTCTGGTCCGGTTTGAGCGGTCAAAACGGTTTGAGCCGGTCTGGTTTGAGTCCGTTTGAGCCGTCAAAACGGTTTGAGCGGTCTGTCCGGTTTGAGCCGTCAAAACCGGTTTGAGCGGTCTGGTCGGTTTGAGCGGTCTGGTCTTTGAGCCATTCAAAACAGGTTTGAGCGGTCTGGTCCGGTTTGAGTCCGGTTTGAGCCGGTCATAACCAGTTTGAGCCGGTCTGGTCAAAACAGGTTTGAGCTGGTCTGGTCCGGTTGATCCGGTTTGAGCGTCTGGTCCGGTTTGAGTCCGGTTTGAGCCGTCAAAACGGTTTGAGTCTGGTCGGTTTGAGTCAAAACGGTTTGAGCGGTCTGGTCCGGTTTGAGCTGTCAAAACCGGTTTGAGCGGTCTGGGCGGTCAAAACTGTTTTGAGCTGGTCTGGTCCGGTTTGAGCCGGTCAAAACCGTTTTGAGCCGTCTGGTCCGGTCAAAACAGGTTTTAGTCGGTCTGGTCCGGTTTGAGCCAGTCTGGTCCGGTTTGAGCCGGTCAAAATCGCTTTCAGCCTGTCTGGGCCGGTCAAAACAGGTTTGAGCCGATCTGGTCCGGTTTGAGCCGTACAAAAGAGGTTTGAGCAGGTCTGGTCCGGTTTGAGTCCGGTTTCAGCTGGTCAAAAGCGGTTTGAGCCGGTCTGGTCTGGTCAAAACAGGTTTGAGCCGGTCTGGTCCGGTTTGAGCCGGTCAAAATCGCTTTGAGCCGGTCTGGTCTGGTCAAAACAGGTTTGAGCAGGTCTAGTCCGCTTTGAGCCGGTCAAAACCGGTTTGAGACAGTCTGGTCTGGTCAAAACACGTTTGAATTGGTCTGGTCAGGTTTCAGCTGGTCTTGTCCGGTTTGAACCGTTCAAAACAGGTCTGAGGTGGTCTGGTCCGGTTTGAGTCCGGTTGGAGACAGTCAAAACCGCATTGAGCCAGTCTGGTCCGAAGAAAACAGGTTTGAGCCGGTCTGGTCCGGTTTGAGCTGTTCAAAACAGGTTTGAGATGGTCCGGTTTGAGTCAAAACCGGTTTGAGCGGTCTGGTCGTTTGAGCCGGTCAAAACCGGTTTGAGTCTGGTCGGTTTGAGCCGTTCTGGTCTGGTTTTAGTCCGCTTTGAGTCTGGTCGGTTTGAGCCGTCAAAACTGGTTTGAGCCGGTCTGGTACGGTTTGAGCCGGTCTGGTCTGGTTTGATGCGGTTTGAGCGGTCAAAACCGTTTGAGCCGGTCTGGTCAGGTTTGAGTCGCTCTGGTCCGGCTTGAGCTGGTCAAAACCACTTTGAGCCGGTCTGGTCAGGTCAAAACAGGTTTGAGTCGGTCTGGTCCGGTTTGAGCCGGTCTGTTCCTTTTTGAGCCGTTCAATACAGGTTTGAGCAGGTCTGGTCCGGTTTGAGTCGGGTTTGAGTCGGTCAAAACCGCTTTGAGACGGTCTGGTCTGAACAAAACAGGTTTGATCCGGTTTGAGCCGGTCTGGTCTGGTCTGAGCCGGACTGGTCCGGTTTCATCCGGTCTGGTCCGTTTTGATCCGGTCTGGTCCGGTTTGAGCCGGTCAAAACCGGTTTGAGTCGGTCTGGTCCGGTTTGAGCCGGTATGGTACGATTTGAGCCATTCAAAACAGGTTTGAGCTGGTCTGGTCCGGTTTGAGTCCAGTTTGAGCCGGTCAAAACCACTTTGAACCGTTCTGGTCCGAACAAAACATGTTTGAGCTGGTCTAGTCCGGTTGATCCGGTTTGAGCCATTCTGGTCTGGTTTGAGTCCGGTTTGAGCCAATCAAAATCGCTTTGAGCCGATCTGGGCCGGTCAAAACAGGTTTGAGCGGGTCTGGTCCGGTGAGAGCTGGTCAAAACCGGTTTGAGCCGGTCTGGTCCGGTCAAAACAGGTTTGAGCCGGTCTGGTCCGGTTTGAGCCAGTCTGGTCCGGTTTCAGCCGGTCAAAATCGCTTTCAGCCTGTCTGGGCCGGTCAAAACAGGTTTGAGCTGGTCTGATCCGGTTTGAGACCGGTTTGAGCCGGTCAAAACGGCTTTGAGTCAGTCTGGTCCTGTCAAAACTGTTTTGAGCCGGTCTGGTCCGGTTTGAGACGTTGAAAACCGGTTTGAACCGGTCTGGTTCGGTTTGAGGTGGTTTGAGCCGGTCAAAACCGGTTTGAGCTGGTGTGGTCCGGTTTGATCCGGTTTGCGCCGGTCTGGTCTGGTCAAAACAGGTTTGAGCTGGTCTGGTCCGGTTTGAGCCGGTCTGGTCCGCTATGACCCGGTCAAACCCGGTTTGAAGCGGTCTGGTTCGGTTTGAGTCCGGTTTGAGCCGGTCAAAACCACTTTGAGCCGGTCTGGTCCGAACAAAACAGGTTTGATCCGGTCTGGTCAAGTTTAAGCCGGTCAAAACCGGTTTGAGCCGGTGTGAGCCAGTCTGTTCCGGTTTGACCCGTTCAAAACTGGTTTGGGCCGGTCTGGTCCGGTTTGAGCCGGTCAATACTGGTTTCATCCGGTCTGGTCCGGTTTGAGCCGGTCAAAACCGGTTTGAGTCGGTCTGGTCCGGTTTGAGCCGGTATGGTACGTTTTGAGCCATTCAAAACAGGTTTGAGCTGGTCTGGTCCGGTTTGAGTCCAGTTTGAGCCGGTCAAAACCACTTTGAGCCGGTCTGGTCCTGTCAAAACTGTTTTGAGTCGGTCTGGTCCGGTTTGAGCTTTTAAAAATCGTTTTGAGCCGGTCTGGTACGGTCAAAACATGTTTTAGTCGGTCTGGTCCTGTTTGAGCCGGTCTGGTCCGGTTTGAGCCGGTCAAAATCGCTTTCAGCCTGTCTGGGCCGGTCAAAACAGGTTTGAGCCGATCTGGTCCGGTTTGAGCCGTACAAAAGAGGTTTGAGCAGGTCTGGTCCGGTTTGAGTCCGGTTTCAGCTGGTCAAAAGCGCTTTGAGCTGGTCTGGGCCTGTCAGAACAGGTTTGAGCCGGTCTGGTCCAGTTTGAGCCGGTCTGGTCGGTTTGAGTCAAAACGGTTTGAGCCGGTCTGGTCGGTTTGAGTCGGTTTGAGCGTCAAAACCGGTTTGAGCGGTGGTCGGTTTGAGCCGTCAAAACCGGTTTGAGCGGTCTGGTCGGTTTGAGCGGTTTGAGCGGTCAAAACCGTTTGAGTCTGGTCGGTTTCAGCGGTCAAAACGGTTTGAGCGGTCTGGTCGTTTGAGCTGGTCAAAACCGGTTTGAGCGGTCTGGTCGGTTTGAGCCGGTCTGGTCAAAACCACTTTGAGCGGTCTGGTCAAAACGGTTTGAGCGGTCTGTCCGGTTTGAGCCGTCAAAACCGGTTTGAGCGGTCTGGTCGGTTTGAGCGGTTTGAGCGGTCTGGTGAAAACCGTTTTGAGCCCGTCTGGTCCGGTTTGATCCGGTTTGAGCCGGTCTGATCCGGTCAAAAGAGGTTTGAGTCGGTCTGGTCCGGTTTGAGCCGGTCTGGTCCGGTTTGAGCCGTTCAAAACAGGTTTGAGCTGGTCTGGTCCAGTTTGAGTCCGGTTTCAGCCGGTCAAAACCGCTTTGAGCCAGTCTGGTCCAAACAAAACAGGTTTGATCCGGTCTGGTCAAGTTTGAGCGGTCTGGTCAAAACAGGTTTGAGCTGGTCGGTTTGATCCGTTCAAAACAGGTTTGAGCCGTCTGGTCGGTTTGAGCGGTCTGGTTTGAGCCGGTTTGAGCGTCTGGTCGGTTTGAGCCGTTTGAGCCGGTCTGGTCTGGTCGGTTTGAGCCGTCAAAACAGGTTTGATCGGTCTGGTCGGTTTCAGCCGGTCTGGTCCGGTTTGAGTCCGTTTTGAGCTGGTCAAAACCTCTTTGAGCCAGTCTGGGACTTTCAAAACAGGGTTGAGCGGTCTGGTCGGTTTGAGCGGTCAAAACCACTTTGAGCCGGTCTGGGCTGGTCAAAACAGGTTTGAGTCGGTCTGGTCGGTTTGAGCGGTCTGGTCGGTTTGAGCGTCAAACCGGTTTGAGCGTCTGGTCCGGTTTGAGTCCGGTTTGAGCGGTCAAAGCCGGTTTGAGCTGGTCTGATCCGGTTTGAGTCAAAACAGTTTGAGCGGTCTGGTCGGTTTGAGCGGTCAAAACCGTTTGAGCCGGTCTGGTCGGTTTGAGCGGTTTGAGCCGTCTGGTCCGTTTGAGCGGTCTGGTCCGGTTTGATCCGGTTTGAGCCGGTCTGGTCGGTTTGAGCCGTCAAACCGGTTTGACCGGCTCAAACCGCCCCAGACCGGCTCAAACCGGTTTGACCGGCTCAAACCGGTTTGAGCTGTCAAACCGGTTTGAGCAGTCTGGTCCGGTTTGAGCCGTTCAAAACAGGTTTGAGCCGGTAAAAACAGGTTTGATCCGGTTTGAGTCGGTCTGGTCCGGTTTGAGCTGGTCAAAACCGGTTTGACCGGCTCAAACCGGTTTGACCGGCTCAAACCGCCCCAGACCGGCTCAAACCGGTTTGACCGGCTCAAACCGGTTTGAGCTGTCAAACCGGTTTGAGCGTCAAACCGGTTTGAGCCAGTCTGGTCAAAACAGGTTTGAGCCGTCAAACCGGTTTGAGCCAGTCAAAACCGGTTTGAGCGGTTTGAGCCGGTCAAAACAGGTTTGATCCGGTTTGAGACCGGTTTGAGCTGTCAAACCGGTTTGACCGGCTCAAACCGGTTTGAGTCGGGTTTGAGCTGGTCAAAACCGCTTTGAGCCGGTCAAAACCACTTTGAGCCGGTCAAAACCACTTTGATCCGGTCAAAATCGCTTTGAGCCGGTCAAAGCCGGTTTGACCGGCTCAAACCGGACCAGACCGGCTCAAACCGGTTTGACCGGCTCAAACCGGTTTGAGCTGTCAAACCGGTTTGAGCCAGTCAAAACCGGTTTGAGCCAGTCAAAACCGTTTTGAGCGGTCAAAACGGTTTGAGCTGGTCAAAACCGGTTTGACCGGCTCAAACCGGACCAGACCGGCTCAAACCGGTTTGACCGGCTCAAACCGGTTTTCAACGGCTCAAACCAGACCAGACCGGATCAAACCGGTTTGACCGGCTCAAACCGGACCAGACCGGCTCAAACCGGTTTGAGCGGTCTGGTCAAAACAGGTTTGAGCCGGTCAAAACCGTTTGAGCCGTCAAACCGGTTTGAGCCAGTCAAAACCGGTTTGAGCCAGTCTGGC
>JABBCR010000271.1:0-13961 GCA_014849445.1 Cercopithecus mona
CGGACCGGACCGGCTAAAACCGGTTTTGACTGGCTCAAACCGGACTGAAACCTGTTTTGACCAGACCACACTGGACCGGAGCAGCTCAAAACGGTTTTGACCTGCTCAAACCGGACTCAAACCGGACTCAAACGGGTTTTGACCTGCTCAAACCGGACTCAAACCGGACCAGATCGGCTCAAACCGGTTTTGCCCGGCTCAAACCGGACCAGACTGGCTCAAACCGGTTTTGACCAGCTCAAACCGGATTCAAACCCGAACGTAACAGACCGGCTCAAGCCAGAATGAAACAGATTTGTACCGCCTCAAACCGGACTCAAATCCGAGCAGACCGGCTCAAACATGTTTTGACCGTATTAGACCGGCTCAAACCGATTTTGACCGGCACAAACCGGACGAGACGAGCTGAAACTAGCTTTGACCGGCACACGCCGGACCAGACCGGCACAAATCGGACTCAAATCCGACTCAAACCGGACCAGACCGGCTCAAACCGGTTTTGACCGGCTCAAACCGGACTCAAACGGGTTTTGACCAGATCAAACCAGGCCAGACCGGCTCAAAACGATATTGACTGGATGAAACCGTACTCAAACCGGACCAGACCGGCTCAAACCTGTTTTGACTGGCTCAAACCGGACTCAAACCGGACCAGACCGGCTCCAACCGGAAAGGACCAGACCGACTCAAAACGGACTAAACATGTTTTGACCGGCTCCAACCGGATCAAACCGCACCAGACCGGCTCTCAGACTGGCTCAAACCGGTTTTCACCGTCTCATTACCGACCTGACCGTGTCTCCCAGGTTTTGAACGGCTCAAACCGGACTCAAACCGGACCAGATCTGCTAAAACCGGTTTGAACCGGCTCAAACCAGACGAGACCGGCTCAAGCCGGATCAAACCGGACCAGAACGGCTCAAACAAGTTTTGACCGCCTCAAACCAGAGTCAAACGAGTTTTGACCAGATCAAACCAGGCCAGACCTGCTCAAACCGGTTTTGTCCGGCTCAAACCGGACTCAAACCGGACCAGACCGGCTCAAACCTGTTTTGACTGGCTCAAACCGGACTCAAACCGGACCAGACCGGCTCAAACCGGTTTTGACCGGCTCAAACTGGACTCAAACTGGACTAGACCGGCTCAAACCGGTTTTGAACGGCTCAAACCGGACTCAAACAGGATCAGACCGGCTAAAACCAGCTCAAGCCAGATCAGACGGGCTCAAACCTGCTCAAACCGGACCAAAACATCTTAAACCGGTTTTCATCGGCTCAAACCGGACTCATACGGGTTTTGACCGGATCAAACCAGGCCAGACCGGCTCAAACCGGTTTTGACCGGCTCAAAACGGACTCAAACAGGCCCAGACCGGTTCCAGCCGGTTTTGACAGGTTCAAACCGACTCTAACCGGTTTTGACCGGATGAAACCGGACCAGACCGGCTCAAAACGGTTTTGACCTGCTCAAAGCGGACTCAAACCGGACCAGATCGGCTCAAACCACTTTTGACCGGCTCAAATCTAATCAAAACGGACCAGACCGTCTCAAACCAGCTAAAACCTGACCAGACAGGCTCAAACCGGTTTTGAACGGTTCAAACAGAACCGGACCGACTCAAACCGGTTTTGACCGGCTGAAACCGGACTCAAACCGGACCAGACCGGCTCAAACCTGTTTTGACCGTATTAGACCGACTCAAACCGGTGTGCACCGACTCAAACAGAACCAGACCGGCTCAATCCGGTTTTGAGCAGCAAGCAGTTGAAACCGGAACGGAACAGACGGGATCAAACCGGACTGAACCCGGTTTTTTTCCACCTCAAACCGGACTCAAATCCGAGCAGACCGGCTCAAACATGTTTTGCTAGTATTAGACCAGCTCAAACCAGTTTTGACCGGCTCAAACCAGACGAGACGGGCTCAAACATGTTTTGAACGACTCAACCCGGACCCGACCGGCACAATCCGGTTTTGACTGAATCAAACCGACACAAACCGGAGCAGACCGTCTCAAACCCATTTTGACCGGCTCAAACCGGACTCAAACGGGTTTTGACCAGATCAAATCAAGTCAGACCGGCTCAAACCGATTTTGACCGGCTCAAACCGGACTCAAACCGGACCAGACAGGCTCAAACCTGTTTTGACTGGCTCAAACCGGTCTCAAACCAGACCAGACCGGCACAAACCGGTTTTGACCGGCGCATACCGGATCGGACCAGAGCGGCTCAAAACGGACTCAAACGTGTTTTGACCGGCTCCAACCGGATCAAACCGCACCAGACCGGCTTTTGGACTGTCTCAAATTGGTTTTGACCAGCACAAACTGGGCCAGACCGGCTCATATCGGATCAAACCGGACCACACTGGCTCAAGTCAGCTCCAACCGTACTAGACCGGCTCACAGCGGGTTTGACCGGCTCAAACCGGCCTCATCCGCGACCCGACATGATCAAATCTTTTTTGACCATCGTAGAGCGGCTCAAACCGGTTTTGCCCGGATCAAACCGGACTCAAACGGGTTTTGACCAGATCAAATCAAGTCAGACCGGCTCAAACCGATTTTGACCGGCTCAAACCGGACTCAAACCGGACCAGACAGGCTCAAACCTGTTTTGACTGGCTCAAACCGGTCTCAAACCAGACCAGACCGGCACAAACCGGTTTTGACCGGCTCATACCGGAACGGACCAGAACGGCTCAAAACGGACTCAAACGTGTTTTGACCGGCTCCAACCGGATCAAACCGCACCAGACCGGCTTTTGGACTGTCTCAAATTGGTTTTGACCAGCACAAACTGGGCCAGACCGGCTCATATCGGATCAAACCGGACCACACTGGCTCAAGTCAGCTCCAACCGGACTAGTCCGGCTCAAATCGGTTTTGACCAGCTCAAACCGGACTCATACGCGACCAGACAGGCTCAAATCTGTTTTGACCATATTAGATCGGCTCAAACCGGTTTTGCCCGGATCAAACCGGACTCAAACGGGTTTTGACCAGATCAAATCAAGTCAGACCGGCTCAAACCGATTTTGACCGGCTCAAACCGGACTCAAACCGGACCAGACAGGCTCAAACCTGTTTTGACTGGCTCAAACCGGTCTCAAACCAGACCAGACCGGCACAAACCGGTTTTGACCGGCTCATACCGGAACGGACCAGAACGGCTCAAAACGGACTCAAACGTGTTTTGACCGGCTCCAACCGGATCAAACCGCACCAGACCGGCTTTTGGACTGTCTCAAATTGGTTTTGACCAGCACAAACTGGGCCAGACCGGCTCATATCGGATCAAACCGGACCACACTGGCTCAAGTCAGCTCCAACCGGACTAGTCCGGCTCAAATCGGTTTTGACCGGCTCAAACCGGACTCATACGCGACCAGACAGGCTCAAATCTGTTTTGACCATATTAGATCGGCTCAAACCGGTTTTGCCCGGATCAAACCGGACTCAAACGGGTTTTGACCAGATCAAATCAAGTCAGACCGGCTCAAACATGTTTTGACCATATTAGACCGGCTCAAACCGATTTCAAACCGGAGGAGACGGGCTCAAACTGGCTTTGACCGGCTCAAGCTGGACCAGACCGGCACAAAGCAGACTCAAACCCGACTCAAACCAGACCAGACCGGCTCAAAACGATTTTGACCGGCTCAAACCGGACTCAAACCGGACCAGACCGGCTCAAACCTGTTTTGACTGGCTCAAACCAGACTCAAACCGGACCAGACCGGCTCAAACCGGTTTGACCGGCTGAAACCGGACTCAAACCGGACTAGACCGGCTCAAACCGGTTTTGAACGGCTCAAACCGGACTCAAACAGGATCAGACCGGCTAAAACCAGCTCAAGCAAGACCAGACGGGCTCAAACCTGCTCAAACCGGACCAGAACATCTTAAACCGGTTTTCTCCGGCTCAAACCGGACTCATACGGGTTTTGATCGGATCAAACCAGGCCAGACCGGCTCAAACCGGTTTTGACCGGCTCAAACCGGACTCAAACCGGACCAGACCGGCTCAAACCTGTTTTGACTGGCTCAAACCGGACTCAAACCGGAGGAGACCGGCTCAAACCGGAACGGACCAGACCGGCTCAAAACGGACTAAACATGTTTTGACCGGCTCCAACCGGATCAAACCGCACCAGACCGGCTCTCACACTGGCTCAGACTGGTTTTCACCGTCCCATTACGGAACAGACCGGGTCTCCCAGGTTGTGAACGGCTCAAACCGGACTCAAACCGGACCAGATCGGCTAAAACCGGTTTGAACCGGCTCAAACCAGATGAGATCGCCTCAAACCGGATGAAACCGGACCAGAACGGCTCAAACAAGTTTTGACCGGCTCAAACCAGGGTCAAACGGGTTTTGACCAGATCAAACCAGGCCAGACCTGCTCAAACCGGTTTTGTCCGGCTCAAACCGGACTCAAACCGGACTAGACCGGCTCAAACCTGTTTTGACTGGCTCAAACCGGACTCAAACCGGACCAGACAGGCTGAAACCGGTTTTGACCAGCTGAAACCGGACTCAAACCGGACTACACCGGTTCAAACCGGTTTTGAACGGCTCAAACCGGACTCAAACAGGATCAGACCGGCTAAAACCAGCTCAAGCCAGACCAGACGGGCTCAAACCTGCTCAAACAGGACCAGAACATCTTAAACCGGTTTTCACCGGCTCAAACCGGACTCAAACTGGCCCAGACCGGTTCCAACCGGTTTTGACAGGTTCAAACCGGACTCAAACTGGACCAGACCGGTTCCAACCGGTTTTGACCGTCTCAAACTGGAACGGAACAGACCGGCTCAAACCTGTTTTGACTGGCTCAAACCGGACTCAAACTGGAGGAGACCGGCTCAAACCGGAACGGACCAGACCGGCTCAAAACGGACTAAACATGTTTTGACCGGCTCCAACCGGATCAAACCGCACCAGACCGGCTCTCACACTGGCTCAAACCGGTTTTCACCGTCTCATTACGGACCAGACCGGGTCTCCCAGGTTTTGAACGGCTCAAACCGGACTCAAACCGGACCAGATCGGCTAAAACCAGTTTGAACCGGCTCAAACCAGACGAGACCGGCTCATACCGGATCCAACCGGACCAGAACGGCTCAAACAAGTTTAGACCGCTCAAACCACAGTCAAACGGGTTTTGGCCAGATCAAACCAGGCCAGACCTGCTCAAACCGGTTTTGTCCGGCTCAAACCGGACTCAAACCGGACTAGACCGGCTCAAACCTGTTTTGACTGGCTCAAACCGGACTCAAACCGGACCAGACAGGCTGAAACCGGTTTTGACCAGCTGAAACCGGACTCAAACCGGACTACACCGGTTCAAACCGGTTTTGAACGGCTCAAACCGGACTCAAACAGGATCAGACCGGCTAAAACCAGCTCAAGCCAGACCAGACGGGCTCAAACCTGCTCAAACAGGACCAGAACATCTTAAACCGGTTTTCACCGGCTCAAACCGGACTCAAACCGGCCCAGACCGGTTCCAACCGGTTTTGACAGGTTCAAACCGGACTCAAACTGGACCAGACCGGTTCCAACCGGTTTTGACCGTCTCAAACTGGAACGGAACAGACCGGCTCAAACCTGTTTTGACTGGCTCAAACCGGACTCAAACCGGACTCAAACTGGAGGAGACCGGCTCAAACCGGAACGGACCAGACCGGCTCAAAACGGACTAAACATGTTTTGACCGGCTCCAACCGGATCAAACCGCACCAGACCGGCTCTCACACTGGCTCAAACCGGTTTTCACCGTCTCATTACGGACCAGACCGGGTCTCCCAGGTTTTGAACGGCTCAAACCGGACTCAAACCGGACCAGATCGGCTAAAACCAGTTTGAACCGGCTCAAACCAGACGAGACCGGCTCATACCGGATCCAACCGGACCAGAACGGCTCAAACAAGTTTAGACCGCTCAAACCACAGTCAAACGGGTTTTGGCCAGATCAAACTAGGCCAGACCGGCTCAAACCTGTTTTCACCGTCTCATTACCGACCAGACCGTGTCTCCCAGGTTTTGAACGGCTCAAACCGGACTCAAACCGGACCAGATCGGCTAAAACCGGTTTGAACCGGCTCAAACCAGACGAGACCGGCTCAAGCCGGATCAAACCGGACCAGAACGGCTCAAACAAGTTTTGACCGCCTCAAACCACAGTCAAACGAGTTTTGACCAGATCAAACCAGGCCAGACCTGCTCAAACCGGTTTTGTCCGGCTCAAACCGGACTCAAACCGGACCAGACCAGCTCAAACCTGTTTTGACTGGCTCAAACCGGACTCAAACCAGAGGAGACCGGCTCAAACCGGAACGGACCAGACCGGCACAAAACGGACTAAACATGTTTTGACCGGCTCCAACCGGATCAAACCGCACCAGACCGGTTCTCAGACTGGCTCAAACCGGTTTTCACCGTCTCATTACGGACCAGACCGGGTCTCTCAGGTTTTGAATGGCTCAAACCCGACTCAAACCGGACCAGATCGGCTCAACCCGGTTTTGACTGGCTCAAATCTAATCAAACCGGAGCAGACCATCTCAAACCGGATGAAACCGCAGCAGACTGGCTCAAAAAGGTTTTGACAGGCTCAAACCGGACGAGACGGGCTCAAATCGGTTTTGACCGGCTCAAACCCGACCAGACCGGCTCTAACCCCACCAGACCGGCTCACACCAGCTCAAACCTGACCAAACCGGCTCAAACCGGTTTTGAACGTTTCATAGAAAACTGGACCGACTCAAACTGGTTTTGACCGGCTGAAACCCGACTCAAACCGGACCAGACCGGCTCAAACCTATTTTGACCGCATTAGACCGGCTCAAACCGGACCGGACCGGCTAAAACCGGTTTTGACTGGCTCAAACCGGACTCAAACCTCTTTTGACCAGACCAAACTGGACCGGACCGGCTCAAACCGGTTTTGCCCGGCTCAAACCGGACCAGACCGACTCGAACCGGTTTTGACCGGCTCAAACCAGACCGGACCGACTCGAACTGGTTTTGCCCGGCTCAAACCGGACCAGACTGGCTCAAACCGGTTTTGACCAGCTCAAACCGGATTCAAACCGGAACGGAACAGACCGGCTCAAAACGGACTAAAACCGGTTTTGACTGGCTCAAACCCGACCAGACCGGCTCAAACAAGTTTTGACCGTATTAGACCGGCTCAAACCGATTTTGACCGGCTCAAACTGGACTCAAACCGGCCAGACCGGCTCAAACCTGTTTTGACTGGCTCAAACCGGACTCAAACCGGACCAGACCGGCCTCAACCGGTTTTGACCGGCTCAAACTGGAACGGATCAGAGCGGCCCAAAACGGACTAAACGTGTTTTGACCGGCTCCAACCGGATCAAACCGCACCAGACAGGCTTTTAGTCTGGCTCAAACCGATTTTGACTAGCACAAACCGGGTCAGACTGGCTCAAATCGGATCAAACAAGACCACACCGGCTCAAGTCAACTCCAACCGGACTAGTCCGGCTCAAATCGGTTTTGCCCGGATCAAACCGATCCAGACTGGCTGAAATCGGTTTAGACCGGCTTAAACCGGACTCACACCGGTTTTGACTGGATCAAACCGGACCAGACCGTCTAAAACCGGTTTTGACCGGCTCAAATCGGACTCAAAAGTGTTTTCACCAGACCAAACTGGACCGGACCGGCTCAAACCAGTTTTGCCCTTCTCAAACCGGACCAGACCGACTTGAACCGGTTTTGACCGGCTCAAAACGGACCACACCGACTCGAACTGCTTTTGCCCGGCTCAAACCGGACCAGACCGGCTCAAACCGGTTTTGACCGGCTCAAACTGGACTCAAATCCGAGCAGACCGGCTCAAACATGTTTTGACCATATTAGACCGGCTCAAACCGATTTCAAACCGGAGGAGACGGGCTCAAACTGGCTTTGACCGGCTCAAGCTGGACCAGACCGGCACAAAGCGGACTCAAACCCGACTCAAACCAGACCAGACCGGCTCAAAACGATTTTGACCGGCTCAAACCGGACTCAAACCGGACCAGACTGTCTCAAACCTGCTTTGACAGGCTCAAACCGGACTCAATCCGGAGAAGACCGGCTCAAACCGGAACGGACCAGACCGGCTCAAAACGGACTAAACATGTTTTGACCGGCTCCAACCGGATCAAACCGCACCAGACCGGCTCTTAGACTGCCTCAAACCGGTTTCAACCGTCTCATTACGGACCAGACCGTGTCTACCAGGTTTTGAACGGCTCAAACTGGACTCAAAACGGAACAGACCGGCTAAAACCTGTTTCAAACGGCTCAAACCACACCAGACCGGCTCAAATCGGTTTAAACCGGACCAGAACGGCTAAAACAAGATTGACCAGCTCAAACCAGAGTCAAACTGGTTTTGACCAGATCAAACCAGGCCAGACCGGCTCCAACCGGTTTTGACGGGCTCAAACCGGACTCAAACCGGACCAGACCGGCTAAACCTGTTTTGACTAGCTCAAGCCGGACTCAAACTGGACCAGACCGGCTCAAATCGCTTTTGAAGGGCTGAAATCGGACTCAAACCGGACAAGACCGGCTCAAACCGGCTTTGAACGGCTCAAACCGGACTCAAACAGGAATAGACCGGCTGAAACCGGCTCAAGCCAGACCAGACCGGCTCAAACCGGCTCAAACCGGACCAGAACATCTCAAAACGGTTTTCACCGCCTCAAACCGGACTCATACGGGTTTTGACCGGATCAAACCAGGCCAGACCGGTTCAAACCGGTTTTGACCGGCTCATACTGGACTCAAACCGGCCCAGACCGGTTCCAAGCGGTTTTGACAGGCTCAAACAGGACCAGACAGGCTCAAACCGAACCAGACCGGCTGAAACCGGTTTTGACCGGATCAAATCCGACCAGACCGGCTCAAACCGGTTTTGACCGGCTCAAACCGACTCAAACCGGTTTTGACCGGATGAAACCGGACCAGACCGGCTCAAAACGGTTTTGACCTGCTCAAACCGGACTCAAACCGGACCAGATCGGCTCAAACCGGTTTTGCCCGGCTCAAATCTATTCAAACTGGACCAGACCATCTCAAACCGGATGAAACCGCAGCAGACTGGCTCAAAAAGGTTTTGACAGGCTCAAACCGGTCGAGACGGGCTCAAACCGGTTTTGACCGGCTGAAACCCGACCAGACCGGCTCTAACCCCACCAGACCGGTTCACACAGCTCAAACCTGACCAAACCGGCTCAAACCGGTTTTGAACGTTTCAAACCGAACTGGACCGACTCAAACCGGTTTTGACCGGCTGAAACCCGACTCAAACCGGACCAGACCGGCTCAAACCTATTTTGACCGTATTAGACCGGCTCAAACCGGACCAGACCGGCTAAAACCGGTTTTGACTGGCTCAAACCGGACTCAAACCTGTTTTGAGCAGACCATACTGGACCGGAGCAGCTCAAACCAGTTTTGCCCGGCTCAAACCGGAGCAGACCGGCTCGAACTGGTTTTGACCGCCTCAAACCTGACCGGACTGGCTCCAACTGGTTTTGCCCGGCTCAAACCGGACCAGACTGGCTCAAACCGGTTTTGACCAGCTCAAATCTGTTTTGACCGGCTCAAACCGGTTTTGAGCGGTTCAAACAGAACCGGACCGACTCAAACCGGACCAGACCGGCTCAAACCGATTTTTACCGCCTCAAACCGGACTCAAATCCGAGCAGACCGGCTCAAACATGTTTTGACCGTATTAGACCGGCTCAAACCGATTTTGACCGGCACAAACCGGACGAGACGAGCTGAAACTAGCTTTGACCGGCTCACGCCGGACCAGACCGGCACAAATCGGACTCAAATCCGACTCAAACCGGACCAGACCGGCTCAAACCGGTTTTGACCGGCTCAAACCGGACTCAAACGGGTTTTGACCAGATCAAACCAGGCCAGACCGGCTCAAAACGATATTGACTGGATGAAACCGTACTCAAACCGGACCAGACCGGCTCAAACCTGTTTTGACTGGCTCAAACCGGACTCAAACCGGACCAGACCGGCTCCAACCGGAAAGGACCAGACCGACTCAAAACGGACTAAACATGTTTTGACCGGCTCCAACCGGATCAAACCGCACCAGACCGGCTCTCAGACTGGCTCAAACCGGTTTTCACCGTCTCATTACCGACCTGACCGTGTCTCCCAGGTTTTGAACGGCTCAAACCGGACTCAAACCGGACCAGATCTGCTAAAACCGGTTTGAACCGGCTCAAACCAGACGAGACCGGCTCAAGCCGGATCAAACCGGACCAGAACGGCTCAAACAAGTTTTGACCGCCTCAAACCAGAGTCAAACGAGTTTTGACCAGATCAAACCAGGCCAGACCTGCTCAAACCGGTTTTGTCCGGCTCAAACCGGACTCAAACCGGACCAGACCGGCTCAAACCTGTTTTGGGTGGCTCAATCCGGACTCAAACCGGACCAGACCGGCTCAAACCGGTTTTGACCGGCTCAAACCGGACTCAAACTGGACTAGACCGGCTCAAACCGGTTTTGAACGGCTCAAACCGGACTCAAACAGGATCAGACCGGCTAAAACCAGCTCAAGCCAGATCAGACGGGCTCAAACCTGCTCAAACCGGACCAAAACATCTTAAACCGGTTTTCATCGGCTCAAACCGGACTCATACGGGTTTTGACCGGATCAAACCAGGCCAGACCGGCTCAAACCGGTTTTGACCGGCTCAAAACGGACTCAAACAGGCCCAGACCGGTTCCAGCCGGTTTTGACAGGTTCAAACCGACTCTAACCGGTTTTGACCGGATGAAACCGGACCAGACCGGCTCAAAACGGTTTTGACCTGCTCAAACCGGACTCAAACCGGACCAGATCGGCTCAAACCACTTTTGACCGGCTCAAATCTAATCAAAACGGACCAGACCGTCTCAAACCAGCTAAAACCTGACCAGACAGGCTCAAACCGGTTTTGAACGGTTCAAACAGAACCGGACCGACTCAAACCGGTTTTGACCGGCTGAAACCGGACTCAAACCGGACCAGACCGGCTCAAACCTGTTTTGACCGTATTAGACCGACTCAAACCGGTTTTCACCGTCTCAAACAGAACCAGACCGGCTCAAACCGGTTTTGAACGGCTTAAACCGGATTGAAACCGGACCGGAACAGACGGGATCAAACCGGACTGAACCCGGTTTTTTTCCACCTCAAACCGGACTCAAATCCGAGCAGACCGGCTCAAACATGTTTTGATAGTATTAGACCAGCTCAAACCAGTTTTGACCGGCTCAAACCGGACGAGACGGGCTCAAACCGGTTTTGAACGGCTCAAACCGGACCAGACCGGCACAAACCAGACTCAAACCGGACTCAAACCAGACCAGACCAGCTCAAACCGGTTTTGACCGGCTCAAACCGGACTCAAACGGGTTTTGACCAGATCAAATCAAGTCAGACCGGCTCAAACCGATTTTGACCGGCTCAAACCGGACTCAAACCGGACCAGACAGGCTCAAACCTGTTTTGACTGGCTCAAACCGGTCTCAAACCAGACCAGACCGGCACAAACCGGTTTTGACCGGCTCATACCGGAACGGACCAGAACGGCTCAAAACGGACTCAAACGTGTTTTGACCGGCTCCAACCGGATCAAACCGCACCAGACCGGCTTTTGGACTGTCTCAAATTGGTTTTGACCAGCACAAACTGGGCCAGACCGGCTCATATCGGATCAAACCGGACCACACTGGCTCAAGTCAGCTCCAACCGGACTAGTCCGGCTCAAATCGGTTTTGACCGGCTCAAACCGGACTCATACGCGACCAGACAGGCTCAAATCTGTTTTGACCATATTAGATCGGCTCAAACCGGTTTTGCACGGATCAAACCGGACTCAAACGGGTTTTGACCAGATCAAATCAAGTCAGACCGGCTCAAACATGTTTTGACCATATTAGACCGGCTCAAACCGATTTCAAACCGGAGGAGACGGGCTCAAACTGGCTTTGACCGGCTCAAGCTGGACCAGACCGGCACAAAGCAGACTCAAACCCGACTCAAACCAGACCAGACCGGCTCAAAACGATTTTGACCGGCTCAAACCGGACTCAAACCGGACCAGACCGGTTCCAACCGGTTTTGACACGTTCAAACAGACTCTAACCGGTTTTGACCGGATGAAACCGGACCAGACCGGCTCAAAACGGTTTTGACCTGCTCAAACCGGACTCAAACCGGACCAGATCGGCTCAAACCACTTTTGACCAGCTCAAATCTAATCAAAACGGACCAGACCGTCTCAAACCTGTTTTCACCGTATTAGACCGACTCAAACCGGTTTTCACCGTCTCAAACCGCACCAGACCGGCTCAAACCGATTTTGACCGGCACGACCCGGACGACACGAGCTGAAACTAGCTTTGACCGGCTCACGCCGGACCAGACAGGCACAAAGCGGACTCAAACCCGACTCAAACCAGACAGACCGGCTCCAACCGATTTTGACCGGCTCAAACCAGACTCAAACGGGTTTTGACGAGATCAAACCAGGCCAGACCGGCTCAAAACGATATTGACCGGCTGAAACCGTACTCAAACCAGACCAGACCGGCTCAACCCTGTTTTGACTGGCTCAAACCGGACTCAAACCGGACCAGACCAGCTCAAACCGCTAAACATGTTTTGACCGGCTCCAACCGGATCAAACCGCACCAGACCGGTTCTCAGACTGGCTCAAACCGGTTTTCACCGTCTCATTACCGACCAGACCGGGTCTCCCAGGTTTTGAACGGCTCAAACCGGACTCAAACCGGACCAGATCGGCTCAACCCGGTTTTGACCGGCTCAAATCTAATCAAACCGAACCAGACCATCTCAAACCGGATGAAACCGCAGCAGACTGGCTCAAAAAGGTTTTGACAGGCTCAAACCGGACGAGACGGGCTCAAACCGGTTTTGACCGGCTCAAACCCGACCAGACCGGCTCTAACCCCACCAGACCGGCTCACACCAGCTCAAACCTGACCAAACCGGCTCAAACCGGTTTTGAACGGTTCAAACCGAACTGGACCAGACCGCCTCAAACTGGTTTTGAACGGCTGAAACCCGACTCAAACCGGACCAGACCGGCTCAAACCTATTTTGACTGCATTAGACTGGCTCAAACCGGACCGGACCGGCTAAAACCGGTTTTGACTGGCTCAAACCGGACTCAAACCTCTTTTGACCAGACCAAACTGGACTGGAGCAGCTCAAACCAGTTTTGCCCGGCTCAAACCAGACCAGACGGACTCGAACCGGTTTTGACCTGCTCAAACCGGACCGGACCGACTCGAACTGATTTTGTCCGGCTCAAACCGGAACGGACCGGCTCAAACCGGTTTTGAGAGGCCCAAACCGGATTCAAACCAGAACAGAGCAGACCGGCTCAAATCAGACTGAAACCGGTTTTTTCCGCCTCAAACCGGACTCAAATCCGAGCAGACCAGCTCAAACAAGTTTTGACCGTATTAGACCGGCTCAAACCGATTTTGACCGGCTCAAACTGGACTCAAACCGGCCAGACCGGCTCAAACCTGTTTTGACTGGCTCAAACCGGACTCAAACCGGACCAGACCGGCTCAAACCGGTTTTGACCGGCTCAAACCGGACCACACCGGCTCAAACCGGACCACACCGGCTCAAACCGGTTTTGACCGGCTCAAACTGGCTTTGACCGGCTCAAACCGGTTTTGACGGCTCAAACCAGTTTTGACCGGCTCAAACCGGTTTTGTCCGGCTCAAAGCGGTTTTGACGGCTCAAACCGATTTTGACCGCTCAAACCGGTTTTGAACCGGCTTAAACCGGTTTTGACTGGCTCAAACCGGTTTTGACCTGCTGAAACCACACCAGACCGACTGAAACCGGTTTTGACAGGCTCAAACTGGTTTTCACCGG
>JABBCR010000789.1:0-16594 GCA_014849445.1 Cercopithecus mona
TTTGAGCCGGTCTGTTCTGGTTTGCACCGGTCAAAACCGGTTTGTGGCCCAGTTTTTGGCGGTCTGGTACGGTCTGGTCCGGTTTGATCCGATTTTAGCCGGTCTGGGCCGTTCTGATTCGGTTTGATCACGTCTCATCCGGTCAAAACCGGTTTTAGCCAGTCAAAACCGTTTTCAGCCGGTCTGGAGTGGTTTGAGCTGGTCAAAACCGGTTTGAGCCGGTCAAAACCGGATTGCGCCAGTCAAAACCGGTTTGAAGCTGTCTGGTCTGGTTTGAGCCAGTCAAAACCGGTTTGAGCCGGTCTGGCCCGGTTTTAGCCGGTCTGTGCCGCTCTTGTCTGGTTTGATCCTGTTTCAGCCGGTCTGGGCCTGTCTGGTCGGGTTTGATCCGGTGTGAGCCAGTGTGGTCCGGTTTGATCCGTTGTCATCCGGTCAAAACCGGTTTGAGCCGCTCTATTCCGGATTGAGCCGGTCTAGTCTGGTTTGAGCCGGTCTAAACCGGCTCAGGCCATTCAAAACCCGTTTGAGCCGGTCTGGCCTGGTTTGATCTGGTGTAATCCGGTGAAAACCGGTTTCAGCCGGTCTGGTCTGGTTTGAGCCAGTCAAAACCGGTTTGAGCCGGTCTGGTCTGGTTTGAGCCGGTCTGGTCTGGTTTGAGCCGGTCAAAACCGGTTCGAGCCAGTCAAAACCGGTTTGAGCCGGTTTGGTCTGGTTGAAGCCAGTGAAAACCGATTCGAGCCTGTCTGAGCCCGTCTGGTCCTGTTTGATCCGGTCTAATCAGGTCAAAACCGGTTTTGACCGGTGAAAACCGGTTTTAGCTAGTCTGGAGTGGTTTGAGCTGGTCAAAACCGGTTTGAGCCGGTGAAAACCGGTTTGTGGTCCGGCTTTAGCCTGTCTGACCCGGTCTGGTCCTGTTTGCTCCGGCCTCAGCTGCTCTGGGCCGTTCTGGTGCGATTTCACCCGGTGTGAGCCAGTCCAGTACGCTTTTATCGTGTCTCATCCGGTCAAAACCGCTTTGAGCCTCTCTGGTCTGGTTTGAGCCGGTCAAAACCGGTTTCAGCCGGTCTGGTCTGGTTTGAGCCGGTCTGGTCTGGTTTGAGCCGGTCAAAACCGGTTTGTGGCCCAGTTTTAGGCAGTCTGGTCCGGTTTGATCCGATTTTAGCCGGACTGGGCCGGTCTGATTCGTTTTCAACCGGTCTGATCCGGTCAAATCCGGTTTTAGCTGGTCAAAACCGGTTTCAGCTGGTCTGGTGTGGTTTGAGCCGGTCAAAACTGGTTCGAGCCGTTCAAAACCGTTTTGTGCTGGTCAAAACCGCAATGAACCGGTCTGGTCTGGTTTGAGCTGTTCTAATCAGGTCAAAACCGGTTTAAGCCGGTAAAAACCGGTTTTACCCGGTCTGGAGTGGTTTGAGCCGGTCATAAACGGTTTCAGCCGATCTAAACCGGATTAAGGCAGTCAAAACCAGTTTGAACCGATGTGGTCTGGTTTGAGCCGGTCAAAACCGGCTCAGGTCGATCAAAACCGGTTTGAGCCGGGCTGGTCTGGCTTGAACTGGTCGAAACCGGTTTGTGGCCCAGTTTTAGGCGGTCTGGGCCGGTTTGATCCAATTTTAGCCTGTCTGGACCGGTCTGATTCGGTTTGATCTGGTCTCATCCGGTCAAAACCGGTTTTAGCCGGTCAAAACTGGTTTCAGCCGGTCTAGTGTGGTTTGAGCAGGTCAAAACCGGTTTGAGCCGGTCTGGTCTGGTTTGAGCCGGTCTGGTCTGGTTTGAGCTGGTCAAAACCGGTTCGAGCCGGTCAAAACCGGATTGAGCCGGTTTGGTCTGGTTTAAACTAGTCAAAACCTATTCGAGCCTGTCTGAGCCAGTCTGGTCCCGTTTGATCCGGTTTGATCCGGTCTAATCAGGTCAAAACCGGTTTGAGCCGGTGAAAACCGGTTTTAGCCGGTCTGGAGTGGTTTGAGCCAGTCAAAACCGGTTTGAGCCGGTCAAAACCGGATTGAGCCAGTCAAAACCGGTTTGAACCGGTCTGGTCTGGTTTGAGCCGGTCAAAACCGTTTTGAGCCGGTCTGGCCTGGTTTTAGCTGGTCTGATCCAGTCTGGTCCGGTTTGATCTGGTTTCAGCCGGTCTGCGCCTGTCTGGTCCGGTTTGATCCGGGGTGAGCCGGTTTGGTCTGGTTGAAGTCAGTTGAAACCAATTCGAGCCTGTCTGAGCCGGTCTGGTCCGGTTTGACCCGGTCTAATCAGATCAAAACCGGTTTGGGCCGTTGAAAACCGGTTTTAGCCGGTCTGGAGTGGTTTGAGCTGGTCAAAACCGGTTTGAGCCGGTCAAAAGCGGATTGAGCCAGTCAAAACCGGTTTGAACCTGTCTGGTCTGGTTTGAGCCGGTCAAAACCGGTTTGAGCCGGTCTGGCCCGGTTTCAGCCGGTCAAAACCGATTGGAGCTTGTCAAAACCGGTTTGAGCCGGTCTGGTCTGGTTTGATCCGCTTGAGCCGGTCTGGTCTGGTTTGATCTGCAAAACCGGTTTCAGCCGGTCAAAACCGGTTTGAGCCGCTCTGGTCCCGATTGAGCCGGTCTAGTCTGGTTTGACCCAGTGTAAACCGTCTCAGGGCGGTCAAAACCGGTTTGAGCCGGTCTGGTCTGGTTTGATCCGGTGTAATCCGGTGAAAACCGGTTTCAGCCGTTCTGGTCTGGTTTCAGCCAGTCAAAACTGGTTTGAGCCGATTGAGCCGGACTGGCCCGGTTTTAGCCGGTCTGGTTTGAGCCGTCAAAACCGGTTTGAGCCGGTCAAAACCGGTTTGAGCCGGTCTGTTTTGGTTTGAGCCAGTTTGATCCGGTCAAAACCGGTTTGAGCAGGTCTGGTCCGGTTTGAGCCGGTCTGGTCTGGTTTGAGCCAGTCCAAACCGGCTCAGGCCGGTCAAAACCGGTTTGATCTGGTCTGGTCTGGTTTGAGCCGGTGAAAACCGGTTTGTGGCCTGCTTTCAGCCATTCTGGGCCGGTCTGATCCAGTTTGATCCGGTTTCAGCTGGTCTGGGCGGTCGAGTCCGGTTTGATCTGGTCAAAACCGCTTTGAGCCGGTCAAAACCGGTTTGAGCCTGTCTGGTCTGGTTTGAGCCGGTCTGTTCTGGTTTGAGACGGGCAAAACCGGTTTGCGGAACTGTTTTAGGCGGTCTGGGCCGGTGTGCTCCGGTTTCATCCGGTTTTAGCCGTTTTGGGCCGTTCTGATTTGGTTTGATATGCTCTCATCCGGTCAAACCCGGTTTTAGCCAGTAAAAACCGGTTTCAGCCGGTCTGGTGTTTTTTGAGCAGGTCAAAACCGGTTTGAGGCGGTCTGGTCCGCTTTCGGCCGCTCTGGTCTGGTTTGAGCCGGCCAAAACCGGCTCAGACTGGTCAAAAGCGGTTTGAGCCTGTCTGGGCCGGTCTGGTCCGGTTTGATCCGGTTTCAGCCGTTCCGGGCCTGTCTGGTCCGGTTTGATCCGGTCTAATCAGGTCAAAACCGGTTTGAGCCGGTGAAAACCGGTTTTAGCCGGTGTGGAGTGGTTTGAGCCGGTCAAAACCGGTGTGAGCCTGTGAAAACTGGATTGAGCCTGTCAAAACCGGATTGAGCCAGTCAAAACCGGTTTGAACATGTGTGTTCTGGTTTCAGCCAGTCAAAACCATTTTGAGCCGGTCTGGCCCGGTTTTAGCCGGTCTGATCCAGTCTGGTCCGGTTTGAGCCGGTCTGGTCCGGTTTGAGACGGTCTGGTCTGGTTTGAGCCGGTCAAAACCGGTTTGAGCCGGTCTGGTCCGGTTTGAGCCGGTCTGGTCTGGTTTGAGCCGGTCAAAACCGGTTTGTGGCCCGGTTTTAGCCGGTCTGGGCCGGTCTGGTCCGGTTTGATCCGGTTTCAGCTGGTCTGGGCCGGTCGAGTCCGGTTTGATCCGGTTTGAGCCGATCTGGTCCGGTTTGAGCGGGTCAAATCCGGTTTGAGCCGGTCAAAACCGGTTTGAGCCGGTCTGGTCTGGTTTGAGCCAGTCTCCACTGGTTTGAGACGGTCAAAACCGGTTCGAGCCGGTCAAAACCGGTTTGAGACGGTCTGGTCTGGTTTGAACCGGTCAAAACCGGTTTTTGGCCCAGTTTCAGGCGGTCTGGGCCAGTCTGGTCCGGTTTGATCCGATTTTAGCCGGTCTGGGCCGGTCTGATTCGGTTTGATCCGGTCTCATCCGGTCAAAACAGGTTTTAGCTGGTCAAAACCGGTTTCAGCCGGTCTAGTGTGGTTTGAGCAGTTCAAAACCGGTTTGACCCGGTCAAAACAGGTTTGAGCCGGTCTGGTCTATTTTGAGCCGGTCTGCTCCTGTTTTATCGTGTCTCAGCCGGTCAAATCCGGTTTGAGCCGGTCAAAACCGGTTTGAGCCGGTTTGGTCAGGTTTGAGCCGGTCTGCTCTGCTTTGAGCCGGTCAGAACCGGTTCGAGCCGGTCAAAACCGGTTTGAGCCGGTCTGGTCTGGTTTGAGCTGGTTAAAAACAGATCAGGTCGGTCAAAACCGGTTTGAGCCGGTCTGGTCTGGTTTGCACCGGTCAAAACCGGTTTGTGGCCCAGTTTTAGGCGGTCTGGGCCGGTCTGGTCCGGTTTGATCCGATTTTAGACGTTCTGGACCGGTCTGATTCGGATTGATCCGGTCTCATATGGTCAAAACCGGTTTTAGCTGGTCAAAACCGCTTTCAGCCGTTCTGGTGTGGTTTGAGCAGAGCAAAACCGGTTTGACCCGGTCAAAACATGTTTGAGCTGGTCTGGGCTGGTTTGAGCCGGTCTGGTCTGGTTTGAGCCGGTCAACACCGGTTCAAGCCGCTCAAAACCGGATTGAGCCGGTTTGGTCTGGTTGAAGCAAGTCAAAACCGATTCGAGCCTGTCTGAGCCGGTCTGGTCCGGTTTGATGCGGTCTAATCAGGTCAAAACCGGTTTGAGCCTTTGAAAACCGGTTTTAGCCTGTCTGGAGTGGTTTGAGCCGGTCAAAACCGATTTCAGCCGGTCAAAACCGGATTGAGCCGGTCTGGTCTGGTTTCAGCCGGTCTGGTCTGGTTTGATCCGGTAAAAACCGATTCGAGCCGGTAAAAACCGGTTTGAGACGGTTTGGTCTGGATTGAGCCGGTCTGGCCCGGTTTTAGCCGGTCTGTGCCGCTCTTTTCTGGTTTGATCCGGTTTCAGCCGGTCTGGTCCTGTCTGGTCCGGTTTGATCCGTTTTGAGCCGGTCTGGTCCGGTTTGATCCGTTGTCATCCGGTCAAAACCGCTTTGTGGCCCGCTTTCAGCTGGTCTGGGCCGGTCTGGTCCTGTTTGATCTGGTTTCAGCTGATCTGGGCCGGTAGAGTCTCGTTTGATCAGGTCAAAACCGCTTTGAGCCGGTCAAAACCGTTTTGAGCCAGTCTGGTCTGGTTTGAACCGGTCAAAACCGGTTTGTGGCCCAGTTTTAGGCAGTCTGGGCCGGTCGGGTACGGTTTGATCCGATTTTAGCCGTTCTGGGCCGGTCTGATAAGGTTTGATCCGGTCTCATCTGGTCGAACCCGGTTTTAGCTGGTCAAAACCGGTTTCAGCCGGTCTGCTGTGATTTGAGCCGGTCAAATCCGGTTCGTGCCGTTCAAAACCGGTTTGTGCCGGTCAAAACCGCATTGAACCTGTCTGGTCTGGTTTGAGCTGGTCTAATCAGGTCAAAACCGGTTTAAGCCGCTGAAAACCGGTTTTACCCGGCCTGGAGTGGTTTGAGCCGCTCAAAACCGGTTTCAGTCGGTCAAAACCGGATTGAGGCAGTCAAAACCGGTTTGAACAGGTCTGGTCTGGTTTGAGCCGGTGAAAACCGGTTTGTGGCCCAGTTTTAGGTGGTCTGGGCCGGTTTGGTGCGGTTTGATCCGATTTTAGCCAGTCTGGGCCGGTCTGATTCGGTTTGATCTGGTCTCATCCGGAGAAAACCGGTTTTAGCCGGTCAAAACCGGTTTCAGCTGGTCTGGTGTGGTTTAAGCAGGTCAAAACCGGTTTGAGCTGGTCTGGTCTGGTTTGAGCCGGTCTGGTCTGGTTTGAGATGGTCAAAACCGGTTCGAGCCGGTCAAAACCGGTTTGAGCCGGTTTGGTATGGTTGAAGTCAGTCGAAACCAATTCGAGCCTGTCTGAGCCGGTCTGGTCCGGTTTGACCCGGTCTAATCAGGTCAAAACCGGTTTGGGCCGTTGAAAACCGGTTTTAGCCGGTCTGGAGTGGTTTGAGCTGGTCAAAACCGGTTTGAGCCGGTCAAAACCGGATTGAGCCAGTCAAAACCGGTTTGAAGCTGTCTGGTCTGGTTTGAGCCGGTCAAAACCGGTTTGAGCCGGTCTGGCCCGGTTTTAGCCGGTCTGTGCTGCTCTCGTCTGGTTTGATCCAGTTTCAGCCGGTCTGGGCCTGTCTGGTCCGGTTTGATCCAGTGTGAGCCAGTCTGTTCCGGTTTGATCCGTTGTCATCCAGGCAAAACCGGTTTGAGCCGCTCTGGTCCGGATTGAGCCGGTCTGTTCTGGTTTGAGCCGGTCAAAACCGGTTTGTGGCCCGGTTTCAGCAGGTCTGGGCCGGTCAAAACCGTTTTGAGCTGGTCTGGTCTGGTTTTAGCCGGTCTGGTATGATTTGAGCCAGTCAAAACCGGCTCAGGTCGGTCAAAACCGTTTTGAGCCGGTCACGTCTGGTTTGAACCGGTCAAAACCGGTTTGTGGCCCAGTTTTAGGCGGTCTGGGCCGGTCTGGGCTGTTTTGATCCGGTTTCAGCCGGTCTGGGCCTGTATGGTCCGGTATGATCCGGTGTGAGCCGGTCTGGTCCGGTTTGATCCAGTGTATTCCGTCAAAACCGGTTTCAGCCGGTCTGGTCTGGTTTGAGCCTCTCAAAACCGGTTTGAGCCGGTCTGTTCCGGTTTGAGCCGGTCTGGTCTGGTTTGAGCCGGTCAAAACCAGTTTGAGCTGGTCTGGTCTGGTTTCAGCCGGTCAAAACCGCTTTGTGGCCCGCTTTCAGCCGGTCTGGGCCGGTCCGGTCCTGTTTGATCCGCTTTCAGCTGATCTGGGCCGGTAGAGTCTGGTTTCATCCGGTCAAAACCGCTTTGAGCCGGTCAAAACCGTTTTGAGCCGTTCTGCTCTGGATTGAACCGCTCAAAACCGGTTTGTGGCCCAGTTTTAGGCAGTCTGGGCCGGTCGGGTACGGTTTGATCCGATTTTAGCCGTTCTGGGCTGGTCTGATTCGGTTTGATCCGGTCTCATCTGGTCAAACCCGGTTTTAGCCGGTCAAAACCGGTTTCAGCCGGTCTGGTGTGGTTTGAGCCGGTCAAATCCGGTTCGTGCCGTTCAAAGTCGGTTTGTGCCAGTCAAAACCGCATTGAACCTGTCTGGTCTGGTTTGAGCTGGTCTAATCAGGTCAAAACCGGTTTAAGCGGCTGAAAACCAGGTTTAACCTGACTGGAGTGGTTTCAGCCAGTCAAAACCAGTTTCAGCCTGTCAAAACAGGATTGAGGCAGTCAAAACCGGTTTGAACTGGTCTGGTCTGGTTTGAGCCGGTCTACACCGGTTTGTGGCCCGGTTTCAGCCGGTCTGGGCCGGTCTGCTCCAGTTTGATCCGGTTTCAGCTGGTCTGAGCCGGTCGAGTCCTGTTTCATCCGGTCAAAAGCGCTTTGAGCCGGTCTGGTCTGGTTTGAGCTTGTCAAAACCGGTTTCAGCCGGTCTGGTGTGGTTTGAGCAGGTCAAAACCGGTTCGAGCCGCTCAAAACCGGTTTGTGCCTTTCAAAACCGCATTGAACCGGTCTGGTCTGGTTTGAGATGGTCTAATCAGGTCAAAAGCAGTTTAAGCCGCTGAAAACCGGTTTTACCCGGTCAGGAGTGGTTTGAGCTGGTCAAAACCGGTTTCAGCCCGTCAAAACCGGATTGAGGCAGTCAAAACCAGTTTGAAGAGGTGTGGTCTGGTTTGAGCCGGTCAAAACCGGTTTGAGACGGTCTGGTCTGGCTTGCGCGGGTCCAAACCGGTTTGTGGCCCAGTTTTAGGCGGTCTGGGCCGGTCTGGTCTGGTTTGATCCGATTTTAGCCGGTCTGGGCCGGTCTGATTCGGTTTGATCTGGTCTCATCCGGTCAAAACCGGTTTTAGCCGGTCAAAACCGGTTTCAGCCGGTCTGGTGTGGTTTGAGCAGGTCAAATCCGGTTTGAGCCGGTCAAAACCGGTTTGAGCCGGTCTGGTCTGGTTTGAGCCGGTCTGGTCTGGTTTGAGGTGGTCAAAACCGGTTCGAGTCGGTCAAAACCGGTTTGAGCCAGTTTGGTCTGGTTGAAGCCAGTCAAAACCGATTCGAGCCTGTCTGAGCCCGTCTGGTCCGGTTTGATCCGGTCTAATCAGGTCAAAACCGGTTTTAGCTGGTGAAAACCTGTTGTAGCCGGTCTGGAGTGGTTTGAGCCGGTCAAAACCGGATTGAGCCAGTCAAAACCGGTTTCAACCGGTCTGGTCTGGTTTGAGCCGGTCAAAACCGGTTTGAGCCGGTCTGGCCCGGTTTTAGCCAGTCTGGGCCGGTCTGGTCTGGTTTGATCCAGTTTCAGCCGGTCTGGTCCTGTCTGGTCCGGTTTGATCCAGTTTGAGCCGATCTGGTCTGGTTTGAGCCGGGTCAAAACCGGTTTGAGCCGGTCTGGTCTCTTTGGAGCCGGTCTGGTCTGGTTTGAGCTGGTCAAAACCGGTTGGAGCCGGTCAAAACCGGTTTGAGCCGGTCTGGTCTGGTTTGAACCGGTCAAAACCGGTTTGTGGCCCAGTTTTAGGCAGTCTGGGCCGGTCGGGTACGGTTTGATCCGATTTTAGCCGGTCTGGGCCGGTCTGATTCGGTTTGATCCGGTCTCATCTGGTCAAACCCGGTTTTAGCCGGTCAAAACCGGTTTCAGCCGGTCTGGTGTGGTTTGAGCCGGTCAAAACCGGTTTGAGCCGGTCAAAACCGGTTTAAGCCGCTGAAAACCGGTTTTACCCGGTCTGGTCTGGTTTGAGCTGGTCTAATCAGGTCAAAACCGGTTTAAGCCGCTGAAAACCGGTTTTACCCGGTCTGGAGTGGTTTGAGCCGGTCAAAACCGGTTTCAGCCGGTCAAAACCGGATTGAGGCAGTCAAAACCGGTTTGAACCGGTCTGGTCTGGTTTGAGCCGGTCAAAACCGGCTCAGGTCGGTCAAAACCGGTTTGAGCCGGTCTGGTCTGGTTTCAGCCGGTCAAAACCGGTTTGTGGCCCAGTTTTAGGCGGTCTGGGCCGGTCTGGTCCGGTTTGATCCGATTTTAGCCGGTCTGGGCCGGTCTGATTCGGTTTGATCTGGTCTCATCCGGTCAAAACCGGTTTTAGCCGGTCAAAACCGGTTTCAGCCGGTCTGGTGTGGTTTGAGCAGGTCAAAGCCGGTTTGAACAGGTCAAAACCGGTTTGAGCCGATCTGGTCTGGTTTGAGCCGGTCTGGTCTGGTTTGAGCTGGTCAAAACCGGTTCGAGCCGGTCAAAACCGGGTTGAGCCGGTTTGGTCTGGTTTGAGCCGGTCAAAACCGGTTTGAGCCGGTCTGGTCCGGTTTGAGCCGGTCTGGTCTGGTTTGAGCCGGTCAAAACCGGCTCACACCGGTCAAAACCGGTTTGAGACGGTCTGGTCTGGTTTGAGCCGGTCAAAACCGGTTTGTGGCCCGTTTTTAGCCGGTCTGGGCCGGTCTGGTCCGGTTGAATCCGGTTTCAGCAGGTCTGGGCCGGTCGAGTCCGGTTTGATGCGGTCAAAACCGCTTTGCGCCGGTCAAAACCGGTTTCTGCCGGTCTGGTCTGGTTTGAGCCGGACAAAACCGGTTCGAGACTTTCAAAACCGGTCTGAGCCGGTCAAAATCGGATTGAACCGATCTGTTCTGGTTTGAGCTGGTCAAAACCGGTTTGAGCCGGTCTGGTCTGGTTTGAACCGGTCTGGTCTGGTTTGAGCCGGTCAAAACCGGCTCAGGTCGGTCAAAACCGATTTGAGCCGGTCTGGTCTGGTTCGCACCGGTCAACACCGGTTTGTGGCCCAGTTTTAAGCGGTCTGGGCCAGTCTGGTCCGGTTTGATCCGATTTTAGCCGGTCTGGGCCGGTCTGATTTGGTTTGATCTGGTCTCATCCGGTCAAAACCGGTTTTAGCCGGTCAAAACCGGTTTCAGCCGGTCTGGTGTGGTTTGAGCAGGTCAAAACCGGTTTGAGCCGGTCAAAACCGATTTGAGCCGGTCTGGTCTGGTTTGAGCTGGTCAAAACCGGTTTGGGCCGTTGAAAACCGGTTTTAGCCGGTCTGGAGTGGTTTGAGCTGGTCAAAACCGGTTTGAGCCGGTCAAAACCGGATTGAGCCAGTCAAATCCGGTTTGCACCTGTCTGGTCTGGTTTGAGCCGGTCAAAACCGGTTTGAGCCGGTCTGGCCCGGTTTTAGCCGGTCTGTGCCGCTCTCATCTGGTTTGATCCGGTTTCAGCCGGTCTGGGCCTGTCTGGTCCGGTTTGATCCGGTGTGAGCCAGTCTGGTCCGGTTTGATCCGTTGTCATCCGGACAAAACCAATTTGAGCCGCTCTGGTCCGGATTGAGCCTGTCTGGTCTGATTTGAGCCGGTCTAAACCGTCTCAGGCCGGTCAAAACCGGTTTGAGCCGGTCTGGTCTGGTTTGAGCCGGTCAAAACCGGTTTGTGGCCAGTTTTCAGCCCGTCTGGGCCGGTCAAAACCGGTTTGAGCTGGTCTGGTCTAGTTTTAGCTGGTCTGGTATGATTTGAGCCGGTCAAAACCGGTTCAGGTCGGTCAAAACCGGTTTGAGCCGGTGTGGTCTGTTTGAAGCCAGCCAAAACCGATTCGAGACTGTCTGAGCCGGTCTGGTTCAGTTTGATCCGGCCTAATAAGGTCAAAACAGGTTTGAGCCGGTGAAAACCGGTTTTAGCCGGTCTGGAGTGGTTTGGGCTGGTCAAAACTGGTTTGAGCCGGTCAAAACCGGTTCGAGCCCGTCAAAACCGGTTTGAGCCGTTTTGGTCTAGTTGAAGCCAGTCAAAACCGATTCGAGCCTGTCTATGCCGGTCTGGTCCGGTTTGATCCGGTCTAAGCAGGTCAAAACCGGTTTGAGCCGGTGAAAACCGGTTTTAGCCGGTCTGGAGGGGTTTGAGCCGGTCAAAACCGGATTGAGCCAGTCAAAACCGATTTAAACCGGTCTGGTCTGGTTTGAGCCGGTCAAAACTGGTTTGAGCCGGTCTGGCCCGGTTTTAGCCAGTCTGGGCCGGTCTGGTCCGGTTTGATCCGGTTTCAGCCGGTCTGGGTTTGTCTGGTCCGGTTTGATCCGGTGTGAGCCAGTCTGATCCGTTTTGATCCGGTGTCATCTGTTAAAAACCTGTTTGAGCCGCTGTGGTCCGGTTTGAGCCGCTCTGGTCTTGTTTGAGCCATTCTAAACAGGCTCAGGCCGATCAAAACCGGTTTGAGCTTGTCTGGTCTGGTTCCAGCCGGTCAAAACCGCTTTGTGGCCCGCTTTCAGCATGTCTGGGCCGGTCTGGTCCTGTTTGATCCGGTTTCAGCTGGTGTGGGCCGCTCGAGTCTGGTTTGATCCGGTCAAAACCGCTTTGAACCGGTCAAAACCGGTTTGAGCCGGTCTGGTCTGGTTTGAGCCGGTGGAAACCGGCTCAGGTCGGTCAAACCCGGTTTGAGCCGGTCTGGCCTGGTTTGAACCGGTCAAAACCGGTTTGTGGCCCAGTTTTAGGCAGTGTGGGCCGGTCGGATACGGTTTGATCTGATTTTAGCCTGTCTGGGCCGGTCTCATTCGGTTTGTTCCGGTCTCATCCGGTCAAACCCGGTTTTAGCTGGTCAAAACCGGTTTCAGCCGGACTGGTGTGGTTTGAGCCGGTCAAAACCGGTTTGTGCCGGTCAAAACCGGATTGAACCGGTCTGGTCTGGTTTGAGCTGGTCTAATCAGGTCAAAACCGGTTTAAGCCGCTGAAAACCGGTTTTACCCGGTCTGGAGTGGTTTGAGCCCATCAAAACCGGTTTCAGCCAATCGAAACCGGATTAAGGCAGTCAAAATCGGTTTGAACCGGTCTGGTCCGGTTTGAGCCGGTCAAAACCGGCTCAGGTCGCTCAAAACCGGTTTGAGCCGGTCTGGTCTCGTTTGAACCGGTCAAAACCGGTTTGTGGTCCAGTTTTAGGCGGTCTGGGATGGTCTGGTCCGGTTGGATCTGATTTTAGCTGGTCTTGGCCGCTCTGGTTCATTTTAATACGGTCTCATCCGTTCAAAACCGATTTCAGCCGGTCTGGTGTGGTTTGAGCAGGTCAAAACTGGTTTGACCCGGTCAAAACCGGTTTGAGCCAGTCTGATCTGGTTTGAGCCGGTCTGGTCTGGTTTGAGCCGGTCAAAACCGGTTCGAGCCAGTCAAAACCGATTTGAGCCAGTTTGGTCTGGTTGAAGCCAGTCAAAACCGTTTCGAGCCTGTCTGAGCTGGTCTGGTCCGGTTTGATCTGGTCTAATCAGGTCAAAACCGGTTTGGGCCAGTGAAAAACGGTTTAAGCCGGTCTGGAGTGGTTTGAGCTGGTCAAAACCGGTTTGAGCCGGTCAAATCCGGTTTGTGGCCCGGTTTTAGCCGGCCTGCCCCGGTCTGGTCCGGTTTGCTCCGGCTTCAGCTGTTCTGGGCCGTTCCGGTGCGGTTTCATCCGGTTTGAGCCGGTCCGGGCCAGTTTTATCGTGTCTCATCCGGTCAAAACCGCTTTGAGCCTGTCTGGTCTAGTTTGAGCCGGTCAAAACCGGTTTCAGCCGGTCTGGTCCGGTTTGATCCGATTTTAGCCGGTCTGGGCCGGTCCGATTCATTTTGATCCGGTGTGATCCAGTCGAAACCAGTTTTAGCCAGTCAAAACCGGTTTCAGCCGGTCTGGTGTGGTTTGAGCAGGTCAAAACCGGTTTGAGCCGGTGAAAACCGGTTTGAGCCGGTCTGGTCTGGTTTGAACCAGTCAAAACCGGTTTGTGGCCCAGTTTTAGGTGGTCTGGGCCGGTCTGGTCCGGTTTGATCCCATTTTAGCCGGTCTGGGCTGTTCTGATTCGGTTGGATCCGGTCTCATCCGGTGAATACCGGTTTTAGCCAGTCAAAACCGGTTTCAGCTAGCCTGGTGTGGTTTGAGCAGGTCAAGACCGGTTTGACCTGGTCAAAACAGGTTTGAGCCGGTCTGGTGTGGTTTGAGCCTGTCTGGTCTAGTTTGAGCCGGTCAAAACCGGTTTCAGCCGGTCTGGTCCGGTTTGATCCGATTTTAGCCGGTCTGGGCCGGTCCGATTCATTTTGATCCGGTGTGATCCAGTCGAAACCAGTTTTAGCCAGTCAAAACCGGTTTCAGCCGGTCTGGTGTGGTTTGAGCAGGTCAAAACCGGTTTGAGCCGGTGAAAACCGGTTTGAGCCGGTCTGATCTGGTTTGAACCAGTCAAAACCGGTTTGTGGCCCAGTTTTAGGTGGTCTGGGCCGGTCTGGTCCGGTTTGATCCCATTTTAGCCGGTCTGGGCTGTTCTGATTCGGTTGGATCCGGTCTCATCCGGTGAATACCGGTTTTAGCCAGTCAAAACCGGTTTCAGCTAGCCTGGTGTGGTTTGAGCAGGTCAAGACCGGTTTGACCTGGTCAAAACAGGTTTGAGCCGGTCTGGTGTGGTTTGAGCCGGTCTGGTCTGGTTTGAGCTGGTCAAAACCGGTTCAAGCCGGTCAAAACCGGTTTGAGCCGGTTTGGTCTGTTTGAATCCAGTCAAAACCGATTCGAGCCTATCTGAGCCGGTCTGGTCCGGTTTGATCCGGTCTAATCAGGTCAAAACCGGTTTGAGCCGGTGAAAAACGGTTATAGCCAGTCTGGAGTGTTTTGAGCCGGTCAAAACCGGATTGAGCCCGTCAAAACCGGTTTCAACCGGTCTGGTCTGGTTTGAGCCGGTGAAAACCGCTTTGAGCCGGTCTGGCCCGGTTTCAGCCGGTCTGGGCCGGTCTGGTCCGGGTTGATCCGGTTTCAGCCGGTCTGGGCCTGTCTGGTCCGGTTTGATCCAGTGTGAGCCGGACTGGTCCGGTTTGATCCGGTGTCATCTGGTAAAAACCGGTTTGAGACGCTCTGGTCCGGTTTGAGCCGCTCTGGTCTGGTTTGAGGCAGTCTAAACCGGCTCAGGCCTGTCAAAACCGGTTTGAGCCGGTCTGGTCTGGTTTGAGCCGGTCAAAACGGGTTTGTGGCCCGGTTTCAGCCTGTCTGGGCCGTTCTGCTCCTGTTTGATCCGGTTTCAGCTGGTCTGGGCCAGTCGGGTCCAGTTTGATCTGATCAAAACAGCTTTGCGCCGGTCAAAACCGGTTTGAGCCTGTCTGGTCTGGTTTAAGCCGGTCAAAACCGCTTTCAGCCGGTCTGGTCTCGTTTGAGCCGGTCTGGTCTGGTTTCAGCCGGTCAAAATCCGTTTGTGGTCCAGTTTTAGCCGGTCTGGGCCTGTCTGGTCCGGTTTGTTCTGATTTTAGCTGGTCTGGGCCGGTCTGATTCATTTTGATCCGGTCTGATCCGGTCAAAACCGGTTTTAGCCGGTCAAAACCGGTTTCAGCCGGTCTGGTGTGGTTTGAGCAGGTCAAAACCGGTTTGAGCCGGTCAAAACCGGTTCGAGACCGTCAAAACCTGTTTGAGCCACTTTGGTCTGGTTGAAGCCAGGCAAAACCGATTCTAGCCTGTCTGAGCCGGTCTGGAGTGGTTTGAGCCGGTCAAAACCGGCTCAGGTCGGTCAAACCCGGTTATAGCCGGTGAAAACCCGTTTTAGCCGGTCTGGAGTGGTTTGAGCCGGTCAATATCGGTTTGAGCCGGTCAAAACCGGATTGAGCCAGTCAAAACCGAATTGAACCTGTCTGGTCTGGTTTGAGCCGGTCAAAACCAGTTTGAGCCGGTCTGGCCCGGTTTTAGCCGGTCTGTGCCGCTCTGGTCTGGTTTGAGCTGGTTTCACCTGGTTGAAGCCAGTCAAAACCAGTTTCAGCCAGTCTGGTCCTTTCTGGACCGGTTTGATCTAGTTTGAGCCGGTCTGGTCTGCTTTGAGCCAGTCAAAACTGGCTCAGGCCGGTCAAAACCGGTTTTACCCGGTCTGGAGTGTTTTGAGCTGGTCAAAACCGGTTTCTGCCGGTCAAAACCGGATTGAGGCAGTCAAAACCGGTTTGAACCAGTCTTGTCTGGTTTGAGTGGGTCAAAACCGGCACAGGTTGGTCAAAACCGGTTTGAGCCGGTCTGTTCTGGCTTGAACCAGTCAAAACCGGTTTGTGTCCCAGTTTTAGGCCGTCTGGTCCGGTCTGGTGAGGTTTGATCCGTTTTAGCCGGTCTGGTCCGGTCTGATTCGGTTTGATCTGGTCTCATCCGGTCAAAACCGATTTTACCCGGTGAAAACCGGTTTCAGCCGGTCTGGTGTGGTTTGAGCAGGTCAAATCCGGTTTGAGCCGGTGAAAACCGGTTTGAGCCGATCTGGTCTGGTTTGAGCCGGTCTGTTCTGGTTTCAGGTGGTCAAAACCGGTTCGAGTCGGTCAAAACCGGTTTGAGCTGGTTTGATCTGGTTGAAGCCAGTCAAAACCGATTTGAGCTGGTCTGGTCTCATTTGAGACGGTCAAAACCGGATTGCGTCAGTCAAAACTGGCTCAGGCCGGTCAAAACCGGTTTGAGCCGGTCTGGTCTGTCTTGCTGAAGGGAAAGATGTAACTCTGTGAGATGAATTAACAGAACACAGAGCAGTTTCTCAGAAAGCTTCTTTCCAGTTTTTAACGGAAGATATTTCCTTCTTCACCATAGCCCTCTATGGGCTTCCAAATATCACCTTGCAAATTCCACAAGACCAGTCTTAGCGAAAGGCTTCTTGAGGGGAAAGATGTAACTCTGTGACATGAACTAACAGAACACAGAGCAGTTTCTCAGAAAGCTTCTTTCCAGTTTTTAACGGAAGATATTTCCTTTTTCACCATAGCCCTCTATGGGCTTCCAAATATCCCTTTGCCAATTCCACAAGAACAGCCTTAGCGAAAGGCTTCTTGAAGGGAAAGATGTAACTCTGTGAGATGAATTAACAGAACACAGAGCAGTTTCTCAGAAAGCTTCTTTCCAGTTTTTAACGGAAGATATTTCCTTTTTCACCATAGCCCTCTATGGGCTTCCAAATATCACTTCGCAAATTCCACAAGAACAGCCTTAGCGAAAGGCCTCTTGAAGGAAAAGCTGTAACTCTGTGAGTTGAATTAACTGAACACAAAGCAGTTTCTCAGAAAGCTTCTTTCCAGTTTTTAAAGAAAAATATTGCCTTGTTCACCATATACCTCCATGTGTTTCGAAATATCACTTTCCAAATTCCACAAGAACAGCCTTAGCGAAAGGCTTCTTGAAGGGAAAGATGTAACTCTGTGAGATGAATTAACAGAACACAGAGCAGTTTCTCGGAAAGCTTCTTTCCAGTTTTGAACGGAAGATATTTCCTTTTTCACCATAGCCCTCTATGGGCTTCCAAATATCTCTTTGGCAATTCCACAAGAACAGCCTTAGCGAAAGGCTTCTTGAAGGGAAAGATGTAACTCTGCGAGATGAATTAACAGAACACAGAGCAGTTTCTCAGAAAGCTTCTTTCCAGTTTTGAACGGAAGATATTTCCTTT
>JABBCR010001001.1:0-14390 GCA_014849445.1 Cercopithecus mona
TGTAACTCTGTGAGATGAATTAACAGAACACAGAGCAGTTTCTCAGAAAGCTTCTTTCCAGTTTTGAACGGAAGATATTTCCTTTTTCACCATAGCCCTCTATGGGCTTCCAAATATCCCTTTGCCAATTCCACAAGAACAGCCTTAGCAAAAGGCTTCTTGAAGGGAAAGATGTAACTCTGTGAGATGAATTAACAGAACACAGAGCAGTTTCTCAGAAAGCTTCTTTCCAGTTTTGAACGGAAGATATTTCCTTTTTCACCATAGCCCTCTATGGGCTTCCAAATATCCCTTTGCCAATTCCACAAGAACAGCCTTAGCGAAAGGCTTCTTGAAGGGAAAGATGTAACTCTGTGAAATGAATTAACAGAACACAGAGCAGTTTCTCAGAAAGCTTCTTTCCAGTTTTGAACGGAAGATATTTCCTTTTTCACCATAGCCCTCTATGGGCTTCCAAATATCCCTTTGCCAATTCCACAAGAACAGCCTTAGCGAAAGGCTTCTTGAAGGGAAAGATGTATCTCTGTGAGATGAATTAACAGAACACAGAGCAGTTTCTCAGAAAGCTTCTTTCCAGTTTTGAACGGAAGATATTTCCTTTTTCACCATAGCCCTCTATGGGCTTCCAAATATCCCTTTGCCAATTCCACAAGAACAGCCTTAGCAAAAGGCTTCTTGAAGGGAAAGATGTAACTCTGTGAGATGAATTAACAGAACACAGAGCAGTTTCTCAGAAAGCTTCTTTCCAGTTTTGAACGGAAGATATTTCCTTTTTCACCATAGCCCTCTATGGGCTTCCAAATATCCCTTTCCCAATTCCACAAGAACAGCCTTAGCGAAAGGCTTCTTGAAGGGAAAGATGTAACTCTGTGAGATGAATTAACAGAACACAGAGCAGTTTCTCAGAAATCTTCTTTCCAGTTTTGAACGGAAGATATTTCCTTTTTCACCATAGCACTCTATGGGCTTCCAAATATCCCTTTGCCAATTCCACAAGAACAGCCTTAGCGAAAGGCTTCTTGAAGGGAAAGATGTAACTCTGTGAGATGAATTAACAGAACACAGAGCAGTTTCTCAGAAAGCTTCTTTCCAGTTTTGAACGGAAGATATTTCCTTTTTCACCACAGCCCTCTATGGGCTTCCAAATATCCCTTTGCCAATTCCACAAGAACAGCCTTAGCGAAAGGCTTCTTGAAGGGAAAGATGTAACTCTGTGAGATGAATTAACAGAACACAGAGCAGTTTCTCAGAAAGCTTCTTTCCAGTTTTGAACGGAAGATATTTCCTTTTTCACCATAGCACTCTATGGGCTTCCAAATATCCCTTTGCCAATTCCACAAGAACAGCCTTAGCAAAAGGCTTCTTGAAGGGAAAGATGTAACTCTGTGAGATGAATTAACAGAACACAGAGCAGTTTCTCAGAAAGCTTCTTTCCAGTTTTGAACGGAAGATATTTCCTTTTTCACCATAGCCCTCTATGGGCTTCCAAATATCCCTTTGCCAATTCCACAAGAACAGCCATAGCGAAAGGCTTCTTGAAGGGAAAGATGTAACTCTGTGAGATGAATTAACAGAACACAGAGCAGTTTCTCAGAAAGCTTCTTTCCAGTTTTGAACGGAAGATATTTCCTTTTTCACCATAGCCCTCTATGGGCTTCCAAATATCCCTTTGCCAATTCCACAAGAACAGCCATAGCGAAAGGCTTCTTGAAGGGAAAGATGTAACTCTGTGAGATGAATTAACAGAACACAGAGCAGTTTCTCAGAAAGCTTCTTTCCAGTTTTGAACGGAAGATATTTCCTTTTTCACCATAGCCCTCTATGGGCTTCCAAATATCCCTTTGCCAATTCCACAAGAACAGCCTTAGCGAAAGGCTTCTTGAAGGGAAAGATGTAACTCTGTGAGATGAATTAAGAGAACACAGAGCAGTTTCTCAGAAAGCTTCTTTCCAGTTTTGAACGGAAGATATTTCCTTTTTCACCGTAGCCCTCTATGGGCTTCCAAATATCCCTTTGCCAATTCCACAGGAACAGCCTTAGCGAAAGGCTTCTTGAAGGGAAAGATGTAACTCTGTGAGATGAATTAACAGAACACAGAGCAGTTTCTCAGAAATCTTCTTTCCAGTTTTGAACGGAAGATATTTCCTTTTTCACCATAGCCCTCTATGGGCTTCCAAATATCCCTTTGCCAATTCCACAAGAACAGCCTTAGCGAAAGGCTTCTTGAAAGGAAAGATGTAACTCTGTGAGATGAATTAACAGAACACAGAGCAGTTTCTCAGAAAGCTTCTTTCCAGTTTTGAACGGAAGATATTTCCTTTTTCACCATAGCCCTCTATGGGCTTCCAAATATCACTTTCCCAATTCCACAAGAACAGCCTTAGCGAAAGGCTTCTTGAAGGGAAAGATGTAACTCTGTGAGATGAATTAACAGAACACAGAGCAGTTTCTCAGAAAGCTTCTTTCCAGTTTTGAACGGAAGATATTTCCTTTTTCACCGTAGCCCTCTATGGGCTTCCAAATATCCCTTTGCCAATTCCACAAGAACAGACTTAGCGAAAGGCTTCTTGAAGGGAAAGATGTAACTCTGTGAGATGAATTAACAGAACACAGAGCAGTTTCTCAGAAATCTTCTTTCCAGTTTTGAACGGAAGATATTTCCTTTTTCACCATAGCCCTCTATGGGCTTCCAAATATCCCTTTGCCAATTCCACAAGAACAGCCTTAGCGAAAGGCTTCTTGAAGGGAAAGATGTAACTCTCTGAGATGAATTAACAGAACACAGAGCAGTTTCTCAGAAAGCTTCTTTCCAGTTTTGAAAGGAAGATATTTCCTTTTTCACCATAGCCCTCTATGGGCTTCCAAATATCCCTTTGCCAATTCCACAAGAACAGCCTTAGCGAAAGGCTTCTTGAAGGGAAAGATGTAACTCTGTGAGATGAATTAACAGAACACAGAGCAGTTTCTCAGAAAGCTTCTTTCCAGTTTTGAACGGAAGATATTTCCTTTTTCACCATAGCCCTCTACGGGCTTCCAAATATCCCTTTGCCAATTCCACAAGAACAGCCTTAGCGAAAGACTTCTTGAAGGGAAAGATGTAACTCTGTGAGATGAATTAACAGAACACAGAGCAGTTTCTCAGAAAGCTTCTTTCCAGTTTTGAACGGAAGATATTTCCTTTTTCACCATAGCCCTCTATGGGCTTCCAAATATCCCCTTGCCAATTCCACAAGAACAGCCTTAGCGAAAGGCTTCTTGAAGGGAAAGATGTAACTCGGTGAGATGATTTAACAGAACACAGAGCAGTTTCTCAGAAAGCTTCTTTCCAGTTTTGAACGGAAGATATTTCCTTTTTCACCATAGCCCTCTATGGGCTTCCAAATATCCCTTTGCCAATTCCACAAGAACAGCCTTAGCGAAAGGCTTCTTGAAAGGAAAGATGTAACTCTGTGAGATGAATTAACAGAACACAGAGCAGTTTCTCAGAAAGCTTCTTTCCAGTTTTGAACGGAAGATATTTCCTTTTTCACCATAGCCCTCTATGGGCTTCCAAATATCCCTTTGCCAATTCCACAAGAACAGCCTTAGCTAAAGGCTTCTTGAAGGGAAAGATGTAACTCTGTGAGATGAATTAACAGAACACAGAGCAGTTTCTCAGAAAGCTTCTTTCCAGTTTTGAACGGAAGATATTTCCTTTTTCACCATAGCCCTCTATGGGCTTCCAAATATCCCTTTCCAATTCCACAAGAACAGCCTTAGCGAAAGGCTTCTTGAAGGGAAAGATGTAACTCTGTGAGATGAATTAACAGAACACAGAGCAGTTTCTCAGAAAGCTTCTTTCCAGTTTTGAACGGAAGATATTTCCTTTTTCACCATAGCCCTCTATGGGCTTCCAAATATCCCTTTGCCAATTCCACAAGAACAGCCTTAGCGAAAGGCTTCTTGAAGGGAAAGATGTAACTCTGTGAGATGAATTAACAGAGCACAGAGCAGTTTCTCAGAAAGCTTCTTTCCAGTTTTGAACGGAAGATATTTCCTTTTTCACCATAGCCCTCTATGGGCTTCCAAATATCCCTTTGCCAATTCCACAAGAACAGCCTTAGCGAAAGGCTTCTTGAAGGGAAAGATGTAACTCTGTGAGATGAATTAACAGAGCACAGAGCAGTTTCTCAGAAAGCTTCTTTCCAGTTTTGAACGGAAGATATTTCCTTTTTCACCATAGCCCTCTATGGGCTTCCAAATATCCCTTTGCCAATTCCACAAGAACAGCCTTAGCGAAAGGCTTCTTGAAGGGAAAGATGTAACTCTGTGAGATGAATTAACAGAGCACAGAGCAGTTTCTCAGAAAGCTTCTTTCCAGTTTTGAACGGAAGATATTTCCTTTTTCACCATAGCCCTCTAAGGGCTTCCAAATATCCCTTTGCCAATTCCACAAGAACAGCCTTAGCTAAAGGCTTCTTGAAGGGAAAGATGTAACTCTGTGAGATGAATTAACAGAACACAGAGCAGTTTCTCAGAAAGCTTCTTTCCAGTTTTGAACGGAAGATATTTCCTTTTTCACCATAGCCCTCTATGGGCTTCCAAATATCCCTTTGCCAATTCCACAAGAACAGCCTTAGCGAAAGGCTTCTTGAAGGGAAAGATGTAACTCTGTGAGATGAATTAACAGAACACAGAACAGTTTCTCAGAAAGCTTCTTTCCAGTTTTGAACGGAAGATATTTCCTTTTTCACCATAGCCCTCTACGGGCTTCCAAATATCACTTTGCCAATTCCACAAGAACAGCCTTAGCGAAAGGCTTCTTGAAGGGAAAGATGTAACTCTGTGAGATGAATTAACAGAACACAGAGCAGTTTCTCAGAAAGCTTCTTTCCAGTTTTGAACGGAAGATATTTCCTTTTTCACCATAGCCCTCTATGGGCTTCCAAATATCACTTTGCCAATTCCACAAGAACAGCCTTAGCGAAAGGCTTCTTGAAGGGAAAGATGTAACTCTGTGAGATGAATTAACAGAACACAGAGCAGTTTCTCAGAAAGCTTCTTTCCAGTTTTGAACGGAAGATATTTCCTTTTCACCATAGCCCTCTATGGGCTTCCAAATATCCTTTGCCAATTCCACAAGAACAGCCTTAGCGAAAGGCTTCTTGAAGGGAAAGATGTAACTCTGTGAGATGAATTAACAGAACACAGAGCAGTTTCTCAGAAAGCTTCTTTCCAGTTTTGAACGGAAGATATTTCCTTTTTCACCATAGCCCTCTATGGGCTTCCAAATATCACTTTGCCAATTCCACAAGAACAGCCTTAGCGAAAGGCTTCTTGAAGGGAAAGATGTAACTCTGTGAGATGAATTAACAGAGCACAGAGCAGTTTCTCAGAAAGCTTCTTTCCAGTTTTGAACGGAAGATATTTCCTTTTTCACCATAGCCCTCTAAGGGCTTCCAAATATCCCTTTGCCAATTCCACAAGAACAGCCTTAGCAAAAGGCTTCTTGAAGGGAAAGATGTAACTCTGTGAGATGAATTAACAGAACACAGAGCAGTTTCTCAGAAAGCTTCTTTCCAGTTTTGAACGGAAGATATTTCCTTTTTCACCATAGCCCTCTATGGGCTTCCAAATATCCCTTTGCCAATTCCACAAGAACAGCCTTAGCGAAAGGCTTCTTGAAGGGAAAGATGTAACTCTGTGAGATGAATTAACAGAACACAGAACAGTTTCTCAGAAAGCTTCTTTCCAGTTTTGAACGGAAGATATTTCCTTTTTCACCATAGCCCTCTACGGGCTTCCAAATATCCCTTTGCCAATTCCACAAGAACAGCCTTAGCGAAAGGCTTCTTGAAGGGAAAGATGTAACTCTGTGAGATGAATTAACAGAACACAGAGCAGTTTCTCAGAAAGCTTCTTTCCAGTTTTGAACGGAAGAGATTTCCTTTTTCACCATAGCCCTCTATGGGCTTCCAAATATCCCTTTGCCAATTCCACAAGAACAGCCTTAGCGAAAGGCTTCTTGAAGGGAAAGATGTAACTCTGTGAGATGAATTAACAGAACACAGAGCAGTTTCTCAGAAAGCTTCTTTCCAGTTTTGAACGGAGGATATTTCCTTTTTCACCATAGCCCTCTATGGGCTTCCAAATATCCCTTTGCCAATTCCACAAGAACAGGCTTAGCGAAAGGCTTCTTGAAGGGAAAGATGTAACTCTGTGAGATGAATTAACAGAACACAGAGCAGTTTCTCAGAAAGTTTCTTTCCAGTTTTGAACGGAAGATATTTCCTTTTTCACCATAGCCCTCTATGGGCTTCCAAATATCCCTTTGCCAATTCCACAAGAACAGCCTTAGCGAAAGGCTTCTTGAAGGGAAAGATGTAACTCTGTCAGATGAATTAACAGAACACAGAGCAGTTTCTCAGAAAGCTTCTTTCCAGTTTTGAACGGAAGATATTTCCTTTTTCACCATAGCCCTCTATGGGCTTCCAAATATCCCTTTGCCAATTCCACAAGAACAGCGTTAGCGAAAGGCTTCTTGAAGGGAAAGATGTAACTCTGTGAGATGAATTAACAGAACACAGAGCAGTTTCTCAGAAAGCTTCTTTCCAGTTTTGAACGGAAGATATTTCCTTTTTCACCATAGCCCTCTACGGGCTTCCAAATATCCCTTTGCCAATTCCACAAGAACAGCCTTAGCGAAAGACTTCTTGAAGGGAAAGATGTAACTCTGTGAGATGAATTAACAGAACACAGAGCAGTTTCTCAGAAAGCTTCTTTCCAGTTTTGAACGGAAGATATTTCCTTTTTCACCATAGCCCTCTATGGGCTTCCAAATATCCCTTTGCCAATTCCACAAGAACAGCCTTAGCGAAAGGCTTCTTGAAGGGAAAGATGTAACTCTGTGAGATGAATTAACAGAACACAGAGCAGTTTCTCAGAAAGCTTCTTTCCAGTTTTGAACAGAAGATATTTCCTTTTTCACCATAGCCCTCTATGGGCTTCCAAATATCCCTTTGCCAATTCCACAAGAACAGCCTTAGCGAAAGACTTCTTGAAGGGAAAGATGTAACTCTGTGAGATGAATTAACAGAACACAGAGCAGTTTCTCAGAAAGCTTCTTTCCAGTTTTGAACGGAAGATATTTCCTTTTTCACCATAGCCCTCTAAGGGCTTCCAAATATCCCTTTGCCAATTCCACAAGAACAGCCTTAGCGAAAGGCTTCTTGAAGGGAAAGATGTAACTCTGTGAGATGAATTAACAGAACACAGAGCAGTTTCTCAGAAAGCTTCTTTCCAGTTTTGAACGGAAGATATTTCCTTTTTCACCATAGCCCTCTATGGGCTTCCAAATATCCTTTGCCAATTCCACAAGAACAGCCTTAGCGAAAGGCTTCTTGAAGGGAAAGATGTAACTCTGTGAGATGAATTAACAGAACACAGAGCAGTTTCTCAGAAAGCTTCTTTCCAGTTTTGAACGGAAGATATTTCCTTTTCACCATAGCCCTCTATGGGCTTCCAAATATCCTTTGCCAATTCCACAAGAACAGCCTTAGCGAAAGGCTTCTTGAAGGGAAAGATGTAACTCTGTGAGATGAATTAACAGAACACAGAGCAGTTTCTCAGAAAGCTTCTTTCCAGTTTTGAACGGAAGATATTTCCTTTTCACCATAGCCCTCTATGGGCTTCCAAATATCCCTTTGCCAATTCCACAAGAACAGCCTTAGCGAAAGGCTTCTTGAAAGGAAAGATGTAACTCTGTGAGATGAATTAACAGAACACAGAGCAGTTTCTCAGAAAGCTTCTTTCCAGTTTTGAAGGGAAGATATTTCCTTTTTCACCATAGCCCTCTATGGGCTTCCAAATATCCCTTTGCCAATTCCACAAGAACAGCCTTAGCGAAAGGCTTCTTGAAGGGAAAGATGTAACTCTGTCAGATGAATTAACAGAGCACAGAGCAGTTTCTCAGAAAGCTTCTTTCCAGTTTTGAACGGAAGATATTTCCTTTTTCACCATAGCCCTCTATGGGCTTCCAAATATCCCTTTGCCAATTCCACAAGAACAGCCTTAGCGAAAGGCTTCTTGAAGGGAAAGATGTAACTCTGTGAGATGAATTAACAGAACACAGAGCAGTTTCTCAGAAAGCTTCTTTCCAGTTTTGAACGGAAGATATTTCCTTTTCACCATAGCCCTCTATGGGCTTCCAAATATCCCTTTGCCAATTCCACAAGAACAGCCTTAGCGAAAGGCTTCTTGAAGGGAAAGATGTAACTCTGTGAGATGAATTAACAGAACACAGAGCAGTTTCTCAGAAAGTTTCTTTCCAGTTTTGAACGGAAGATATTTCCTTTTTCACCATAGCCCTCTATGGGCTTCCAAATATCCCTTTGCCAATTCCACAAGAACAGGCTTAGCGAAAGGCTTCTTGAAGGGAAAGATGTAACTCTGTGAGATGAATTAACAGAACACAGAGCAGTTTCTCAGAAAGCTTCTTTCCAGTTTTGAACGGAAGATATTTCCTTTTTCACCATAGCCCTCTATGGGCTTCCAAATATCCCTTTGCCAATTCCACAAGAACAGCCTTAGCGAAAGACTTCTTGAAGGGAAAGATGTAACTCTGTGAGATGAATTAACAGAACACAGAGCAGTTTCTCAGAAAGCTTCTTTCCAGTTTTGAACGGAAGATATTTCCTTTTTCACCATAGCCTTCTATGGGCTTCCAAATATCCCTTTGCCAATTCCACAAGAACAGCCTTAGCGAAAGGCTTCTTGAAGGGAAAGATGTAACTCTGTGAGATGAATTAACAGAACACAGAGCAGTTTCTCAGAAAGCTTCTTTCCAGTTTTGAACGGAAGATATTTCCTTTTTCACCATAGCCCTCTATGGGCTTCCAAATATCCCTTTGCCAATTCCACAAGAACAGCCTTAGCGAAAGGCTTCTTGAAGGGAAAGATGTAACTCTGTGAGATGAATTAACAGAACACAGAGCAGTTTCTCAGAAAGCTTCTTTCCAGTTTTGAACGGAAGATATTTCCTTTTTCACCATAGCCCTCTATGGGTTTCCAAATATCCCTTTGCCAATTCCACAAGAACAGCCTTAGCGAAAGGCTTCTTGAAGGGAAAGATGTAACTCTGTGAGATGAATTAACAGAACACAGAGCAGTTTCTCAGAAAGCTTCTTTCCAGTTTTGAATGGAAGATATTTCCTTTTTCACCATAGCCCTCTATGGGCTTCCAAATATCCCTTTGCCAATTCCACAAGAACAGCCTTAGCGAAAGGCTTCTTGAAGGGAAAGATGTAACTCTGTGAGATGAATTAACAGAACACAGAGCAGTTTCTCAGAAAGCTTCTTTCCAGTTTTGAACGGAAGATATTTCCTTTTTCACCATAGCCCTCTATGGGCTTCCAAATATCCCCTTGCCAATTCCACAAGAACAGCCTTAGCGAAAGGCTTCTTGAAGGGAAAGATGTAACTCTGTGAGATGAATTAACAGAACACAGAGCAGTTTCTCAGAAAGCTTCTTTCCAGTTTTGAACGGAAGATATTTCTTTTTCACCATAGCCCTCTATGGGCTTCCAAATATCCCTTTGCCAATTCCACAAGAACAGCCTTAGCGAAAGGCTTCTTGAAAGGAAAGATGTAACTCTGTGAGATGAATTAACAGAACACAGAGCAGTTTCTCAGAAAGCTTCTTTCCAGTTTTGAACGGAAGATATTTCCTTTTTCACCATAGCCCTCTATGGGCTTCCAAATATCCCCTTGCCAATTCCACAAGAACAGCCTTAGCGAAAGGCTTCTTGAAGGGAAAGATGTAACTCTGTGAGATGAATTAACAGAACACAGAGCAGTTTCTCAGAAAGCTTCTTTCCAGTTTTGAACGGAAGATATTTCCTTTTTCACCATAGCCCTCTATGGGCTTCCAAATATCCCTTTGCCAATTCCACAAGAACAGCCTTAGCGAAAGGCTTCTTGAAGGGAAAGATGTAACTCTGTGAGATGAATTAACAGAGCACAGAGCAGTTTCTCAGAAAGTTTCTTTCCAGTTTTGAACGGAAGATATTTCCTTTTTCACCATAGCCCTCTATGGGCTTCCAAATATCCCTTTGCCAATTCCACAAGAACAGCCTTAGCGAAAGGCTTCTTGAAGGGAAAGATGTAACTCTGTGAGATGAATTAACAGAACAGAGCAGTTTCTCAGAAAGCTTCTTTCCAGTTTTGAACGAAGATATTTCCTTTTTCACCATAGCCCTCTATGGGCTTCCAAATATCCCTTTGCCAATTCCACAAGAACAGCCTTAGCGAAAGGCTTCTTGAAGGGAAAGATGTAACTCTGTGAGATGAATTAACAGAGCACAGAGCAGTTTCTCAGAAAGTTTCTTTCCAGTTTTGAAAGGAAGATATTTCCTTTTTCACCATAGCCCTCTATGGGCTTCCAAATATCCCTTTGCCAATTCCACAAGAACAGCCTTAGCGAAAGGCTTCTTGAAGGGAAAGATGTAACTCTGTGAGATGAATTAACAGAACACAGAGCAGTTTCTCAGAAAGCTTCTTTCCAGTTTTGAACGAAAGATATTTCCTTTTTCACCATAGCCCTCTATGGGCTTCCAAATATCCCTTTGCCAATTCCACAAGAACAGCCTTAGCGAAAGGCTTCTTGAAGGGAAAGATGTAACTCTGTCAGATGAATTAACAGAACACAGAGCAGTTTCTCAGAAAGCTTCTTTCCAGTTTTGAACGGAAGATATTTCCTTTTTCACCATAGCCCTCTAAGGGCTTCCAAATATCACTTTGCCAATTCCACAAGAACAGCCTTAGCGAAAGGCTTCTTGAAGGGAAAGATGTAACTCTGTGAGATGAATTAACAGAACACAGAGCAGTTTCTCAGAAAGCTTCTTTCCAGTTTTGAACGGAAGATATTTCCTTTTTCACCATAGCCCTCTATGGGCTTCCAAATATCCCTTTGCCAATTCCACAAGAACAGCCTTAGCGAAAGGCTTCTTGAAGGGAAAGATGTAACTCTGTGAGATGAATTAACAGAACACAGAGCAGTTTCTCAGAAAGCTTCTTTCCAGTTTTGAAAGGAAGATATTTCCTTTTTCACCATAGCCCTCTATGGGCTTCCAAATATCCCTTTGCCAATTCCACAAGAACAGCCTTAGCGAAAGGCTTCTTGAAGGGAAAGATGTAACTCTGTGAGATGAATTAACAGAACACAGAGCAGTTTCTCAGAAAACTTCTTTCCAGTTTTGAACGGAAGATATTTCCTTTTTCACCATAGCCCTCTATGGGCTTCCAAATATCCCTTTGCCAATTCCACAAGAACAGCCTTAGCGAAAGGCTTCTTGAAGGGAAAGATGTAACTCTGTGAGATGAATTAACAGAACACAGAGCAGTTTCTCAGAAAGCTTCTTTCCAGTTTGGAACGGAAGATATTTCCTTTTTCACCATAGCCCTCTATGGGCTTCCAAATATCCCTTTGCCAATTCCACAAGAACAGCCTTAGCGAAAGGTTTCTTGAAGGGAAAGATGTAACTCTGTGAGATGAATTAACAGAGCACAGAGCAGTTTCTCAGAAAGCTTCTTTCCAGTTTTGAACGGAAGATATTTCCTTTTTCACCATAGCCCTCTATGGGCTTCCAAATATCCCTTTGCCAATTCCACAAGAACAGCCTTAGCGAAAGGCTTCTTGAAGGGAAAGATGTAACTCTGTGAGATGAATTAACAGAACACAGAGCAGTTTCTCAGAAAGCTTCTTTCCAGTTTTGAAAGGAAGATATTTCCTTTTTCACCATAGCCCTCTATGGGCTTCCAAATATCCCTTTGCCAATTCCACAAGAACAGCCTTAGCGAAAGGCTTCTTGAAGGGAAAGATGTAACTCTGTGAGATGAATTAACAGAACACAGAGCAGTTTCTCAGAAAGCTTCTTTCCAGTTTTGAACGGAAGATATTTCCTTTTTCACCATAGCCCTCTATGGGCTTCCAAATATCACTTTGCCAATTCCACAAGAACAGCCTTAGCGAAAGGCTTCTTGAAGGGAAAGATGTAACTCTGTGAGATGAATTAACAGAACACAGAGCAGTTTCTCAGAAAGCTTCTTTCCAGTTTTGAACGGAGGATATTTCCTTTTTCACCATAGCCCTCTATGGGCTTCCAAATATCCCTTTGCCAATTCCACAAGAACAGCCTTAGCGAAAGGCTTCTTGAAGGGAAAGATGTAACACTGTGAGATGAATTAACAGAACACAGAGCAGTTTCTCAGAAAGCTTCTTTCCAGTTTTGAAAGGAAGATATTTCCTTTTTCACCATAGCCCTCTATGGGCTTCCAAATATCCCTTTGCCAATTCCACAAGAACAGCCTTAGCGAAAGACTTCTTGAAGGGAAAGATGTAACTCTGTGAGATGAATTAACAGAACACAGAGCAGTTTCTCAGAAAGCTTCTTTCCAGTTTTGAACGGAAGATATTTCCTTTTTCACCGTAGCCCTCTATGGGCTTCCAAATATCCCTTTGCCAATTCCACAAGAACAGCCTTAGCGAAAGGCTTCTTGAAGGGAAAGATGTAACTCTGTGAGATGAATTAACAGAGCACAGAGCAGTTTCTCAGAAAGCTTCTTTCCAGTTTTGAACGGAAGATATTTCCTTTTTCACCATAGCCCTCTATGGGCTTCCAAATATCCCTTTGCCAATTCCACAGGAACAGCCTTAGCGAAAGGCTTCTTGAAGGGAAAGATGTAACTCTGTGAGATGAATTAACAGAACACAGAGCAGTTTCTCAGAAAGCTTCTTTCCAGTTTTGAACGGAAGATATTTCCTTTTTCACCATAGCCCTCTATGGGCTTCCAAATATCCCTTTGCCAATTCCACAAGAACAGCCTTAGCGAAAGGCTTCTTGAAGGGAAAGATGTAACTCTGTGAGATGAATTAACAGAACACAGAGCAGTTTCTCAGAAAGCTTCTTCCAGTTTTGAACGGAAGATATTTCCTTTTTCACCATAGCCCTCTATGGGCTTCCAAATATCCTTTGCCAATTCCACAAGAACAGCCTTAGCGAAAGGCTTCTTGAAGGGAAAGATGTAACTCTGTGAGATGAATTAACAGAACACAGAGCAGTTTCTCAGAAAGCTTCTTTCCAGTTTTGAACGGAAGATATTTCCTTTTTCACCATAGCCCTCTATGGGCTTCCAAATATCACTTTGCCAATTCCACAAGAACAGCCTTAGCGAAAGGCTTCTTGAAGGGAAAGATGTAACTCTGTGAGATGAATTAACAGAACACAGAGCAGTTTCTCAGAAAGCTTCTTTCCAGTTTTGAACGGAAGATATTTCCTTTTTCACCATAGCCCTCTAAGGGCTTCCAAATATCCCTTTGCCAATTCCACAAGAACAGCCTTAGCGAAAGGCTTCTTGAAGGGAAAGATGTAACTCTGTGAGATGAATTAACAGAACACAGAGCAGTTTCTCAGAAAGCTTCTTTCCAGTTTTGAACGGAAGATATTTCCTTTTTCACCATAGCCCTCTATGGGCTTCCAAATATCCCTTTGCCAATTCCACAGGAACAGCCTTAGCGAAAGGCTTCTTGAAGGGAAAGATGTAACTCTGTGAGATGAATTAACAGAACACAGAGCAGTTTCTCAGAAAGCTTCTTTCCAGTTTTGAACGGAAGATATTTCCTTTTTCACCATAGCCCTCTATGGGCTTCCAAATATCCCTTTGCCAATTCCACAAGAACAGCCTTAGCGAAAGGCTTCTTGAAGGGAAAGATGTAACTCTGTCAGATGAATTAACAGAACACAGAGCAGTTTCTCAGAAAGCTTCTTTCCAGTTTTGAACGGAAGATATTTCCTTTTTCACCATAGCCCTCTATGGGCTTCCAAATATCCCTTTGCCAATTCCACAAGAACAGCCTTAGCGAAAGGCTTCTTGAAGGGAAAGATGTAACTCTGTGAGATGAATTAACAGAGCACAGAGCAGTTTCTCAGAAAGCTTCTTTCCAGTTTTGAACGGAAGATATTTCCTTTTTCACCATAGCCCTCTATGGGCTTCCAAATATCCCTTTGCCAATTCCACAAGAACAGCCTTAGCGAAAGGCTTCTTGAAGGGAAAGATGTAACTCTGTGAGATGAATTAACAGACCACAGAGCAGTTTCTCAGAAAGCTTCTTTCCAGTTTTGAACGGAAGATATTTCCTTTTTCACCATAGCCCTCTATGGGCTTCCAAATATCACTTTGCCAATTCCACAGGAACAGCCTTAGCGAAAGGCTTCTTGAAGGGAAAGATGTAACTCTGTGAGATGAATTAACAGAACACAGAGCAGTTTCTCAGAAATCTTCTTTCCAGTTTTGAACGGAAGATGTAACTCTGTGAGATGAATTAACAGAGCACAGAGCAGTTTCTCAGAAAGCTT
>JABBCR010000630.1:0-14937 GCA_014849445.1 Cercopithecus mona
ATAGAGGTCTATTGTGAAAAAGGAAATATATTCAGTTAAAAACTAGAAAGAAGCTTTCTGAGAAACTACTTTGTGTTCTGTTAATTCATCTGACCGAGTTAAAGCTTTCCCCTCAAGAAGCATTTTGCTATGACTGTTCTTGTATAATTTGAAAAGTGATATTTGTAAGCAAATAAAGGGCTATGGTTAAAAAGGAAACATCTTCCGTTAAAAACTGGAAAACAGCTTTCTGAGAAACTGCTTTGTGTTCTGTTAATTCATCTCACAGAGTTAATGCTTTCCCATCAAGAAGCCTTTTGCTATGACTGTTCTTGTTCAATTTGCAAACTGATATTTCGAAGCCTCTAGAGGGCTATGGTGAAAAAGGAAATATCTTCCGTTCAAAACTGGAAAGAAGCTTTCTGAGAAACTGCTCTGTGTTCTGTTAATTCATCTCACAGAGTTACATCTTTCCCTTCAAGAAGGCTTTCGCTAAGGCTGTTCTTGTGGAATTGGCAAAGGGATATTTGGAAGCCCATAGAGGGCTATGGTGAAAAAGGAAATATCTTCCGTTCAAAACTGGAAAGAAGCTTTCTGAGAAACTGCTCTGTGTTCTGTTAATTCATCTCACAGAGTTACATCTTTCCCTTCAAGAAGCCTTTCGCTAAGGCTGTTCTTGTGGAATTGGCAAAGGGATATTTGGAAGCCCATTGAGGGCTATGGTGAAAAAGGAAATATCTTCCGTTCAAAACTGGAAAGCAGCTTTCTGAGAAACTGCTCTGTGTTCTGTTAATTCATCTCACAGAGTTACATCTTTCCCTTCAAGAAGCCTTTCAATAAGAATCTTCTTGTGGAATATGCAAAGTGATATTTGAAATTCCATAGTGGGCTGTGATAAAGAGGAAATATCTTCCATTAAAAACTCAAAAGAAGCTTTCTTAGAAACTGTTTTGTGTTGTATTAAATCATCTCTCAGAGTTACAGTTTTCCACCAAAGAAGCCTTTCGCTAAGACTGTTTTTGTGTAATATGCAAAGTGATATTTGGAAGCTCATAGAGGTCTATGGTGAATAAGGAATTGTCTTCCGTTAAAAAATGGAAAGAAGTTTTCTGAGAAATTGCTTTGTGTTCTGTTAATTCGTCAAACAGAGTTACAGCTTTCACCTCAAGAAGACTTTTGCTAAGACTGTTGTTGTGGAATTTGCAAGGTGATATTGGGAATCCCATGGAGGGCTATGGTGAAAAAGGAAATATCTTCACTTAAAAACTGGAAAGAAGCTTTCTGAGAAACTGCTCTGTGTTCTGTTAATTCATCTCACAGAGTTACATCTTTCCCTTCAAGAAGCCTTTCGCTAGGGCTGTTCTTGTGGAATTGGCAAAGGGATATTTGGAAGCCCATAGAGGGCTATGGTGAAAAAGGAAATATCTTCCGTTCAAAACTGGAAAGAAGCTTTCTGAGAAACTGCTTTGTGTTCTGTTAATTCATCTCACAGAGTTACTGCTTTCCCCTCAAGAAGCCTTTCGCTAAGACTGTTCTTGTGGAATTTGCAAAGTGATATTTGGAAGCCCATAGAGGGCTATGGTGAAAAAGGAAATATCTTCAGTTAAAAACTGGAAAGAAGCTTTCTGAGAAACTGCTTTGTGTTCTCTTAATTCATCTCACAGAGCTAATGCTTTCCCCTAAAGAAACTTTTCGCTTAGACTGTTCTTGTGGAATTGGCAAAGGGATATTTGGAAGCCCATAGAGGGCTATGGTGAAAAAGGAAATATCTTCCGTTAAAAACTGGAAAGAAGCTTTCTGAGAAACTGCTCTGTGTTCTGTTAATTCATATCACAGAGTTACATCTTTCCCTTCAAGAAGCCTTTCGCTAAGGCTGTTCTTGTGGAATTGGCAAAGGGATATTTGGAAGCCCTTAGAGGGCTATGGTGAAAAAGGAAATATCTTCCGTTCAAAACTGGAAAGAAGCTTTCTTAGAAACTGCTCTGTGTTCTGTTAATTCATCTCACAGAGTTACATCTTTCCCTTCAAGAAGCCTTTCGCTAAGGCTGTTCTTGTGGAATTGGCAAAGGGATATTTGGAAGCCCATAGAGGGCTGTGGTGAAAAAGGAAATATCTTCCGTTCAAAACTGGAAAGAAGCTTTCTGAGAAACTGCTCTGTGTTCTGTTAATTCATCTCACAGAGTTACATCTTTCCCTTCAAGAAGCCTTTCGCTAAGGCTGTTCTTGTGGAATTGGCAAAGGGATATTTGGAAGCCCATAGAGGGCTATGGTGAAAAAGGAAATATCATCCGTTCAAAACTGGAAAGAAGCTTTCTGAGAAACTGCTCTGTGTTCTGTTAATTCATCTCACAGAGTTACATCTTTCCCTTCAAGAAGCCTTTCGCTAAGGCTGTTCTTGTGGAATTGGCAAAGGGATATTTGGAAGCCCATAGAGGGCTATGGTGAAAAAGGAAATACCTTCCGTTCAAAACTGGAAAGAAGCTTTCTGAGAAACTGCTCTGTGTTCTGTTAATTCATCTCACAGAATTACATCTTTCCCTTCAAGAAGCCTTTCGCTAAGGCTGTTCTTGTGGAATTGGCAAAGTGATATTTGGAAGCCCTTAGAGGGCTATGGTGAAAAAGGAAATATCTTCCGTTCAAAACTGGAAAGAAGCTTTCTGAGAAACTGCTCTGTGTTCTGTTAATTCATCTCACAGAGTTACATCTTTCCCTTCAAGAAGCCTTTCGCTAAGGCTGTTCTTGTGGAATTGGCAAAGGGATATTTGGAAGCCCTTATAGGGCTATGGTGAAAAAGGAAATATCTTCCGTTCAAAACTGGAAAGAAGCTTTCTGAGAAACTGCTCTGTGTTCTGTTAATTCATCTCACAGAATTACATCTTTCCCTTCAAGAAGCCTTTCGCTAAGGCTGTTCTTGTGGAATTGGCAAAGTGATATTTGAAAGCCCATAGAGGGCTATGGTGAAAAAGGAAATATCTTCCGTTCAAAACTGGAAAGAAGCTTTCTGAGAAACTGCTCTGTGTTCTGTTAATTCATCTCACAGAGTTACATCTTTCCCTTCAAGAAGCCTTTCGCTAAGGCTGTTCTTGTGGAATTGGCAAAGGGATATTTGGAAGCCCATAGAGGGCTATGGTGAAAAAGGAAATATCTTCCGTTCAAAACTGGAAAGAAGCTTTCTGAGAAACTTCTCTGTGCTCTGTTAATTCATCTCACAGAGTTACATCTTTCCCTTCAAGAAGCCTTTCGCTAAGGCTGTTCTTGTGGAATTGGCAAAGTGATATTTGGAAGCCCATAGAGGGCTATGGTGAAAAAGGAAATATCTTCCGTTCAAAACTGGAAAGAAGCTTTCTGAGAAACTGCTCTGTGTTCTGTTAATTCATCTCACAGATTTACAGCTTTCCCCTCAAGAAGCCATTCGCTAAGACTGTTCTTGTGGAATTTGCCAAGTTATATTTGGAAGTCCAAAGAGGGCTAGGGTGAAATTTTAAATATCTTCCGTTAAAAACTGGAAAGAAGCTTTATGACAAACTGCTTTGTGTTCATTAATTCTTCTTACAGAATTACAGCTTTCCCTTCAAGTATCCTTTAGCTAAGGCTGTCCTTGTGGAATTTGGAATGTGATATTTGGAAGCCCTTAGAGGTCTATGGTGAAAAAGGAAATATCTTCCGTTAAAAACTGGAAAGAAGCTTTCTGAGAAACTGCTTTGTGTTCTGTTAATTCATCTCACAGATTTACAGCTTTCCCCTCAAGAAGCCATTCGCTAAGACTGTTCTTGTGGAATTTGCAAAGTGATATTTGGAAGCCCAAAGAGGGCTATGGTGAAAAAGGAAATATCTTCCGTTCAAAACTGGAAAGAAGCTTTCTGAGAAACTGCTCTGTGTTCTGTTAATTCATCTCACAGAGTTACATCTTTCCCTTCAAGAAGCCTTTAGCTAAGGCTGTTCTTGTGGAATTGGCAAAGGGATATTTGGAAGCCCTTAGAGGGCAATGGTGAAAAAGGAAATATCTTCCGTTCAAAACTGGAAAGAAGCTTTCTGAGAAACTGCTCTGTGTTCTGTTAATTCATCTCACAGAGTTACAGCTTTCCCCTCAAGAAGCCTTTCGCTAAGACTGTTCTTGTGTAATTTGCAAAGTGATATTTGGAAGCCCATAGAGGGCTATGGTGAAGAAGGAAATATCTTCCGTTAAAAACTGGAAAGAAGCTTTCTGAGAAACTGCTCTGTGTTCTGTTAATTCATCTCACAGAGTTACATCTTTCCCTTCAAGAAGCCTTTCGCTAAGGCTGTTCTTGTGGAATTGGCAAAGTGATATTTGGAAGCCCATAGTGGGCTATGGTGAAAAAGGAAATATCTTCCGTTACAAACTGGAAAGAAGCTTTCTGAGAAACTGCTCTGTGTTCTGTTAATTCATCTCACAGAGTTACATCTTTCCCTTCAAGAAGCCTTTCGCTAAGGCTGTTCTTGTGGAATTGGCAAAGGGATATTTGGAAGCCCATAGAGGGCTGAGGTGAAAAAGGAAATATCTTCCGTTCAAAACTGGAAAGAAGCTTTCTGAGAAACTGCTCTGTGTTCTGTTAATTCATCTCACAGTGTTACATCTTTCCCTTCAAGAAGCCTTTCGCTAAGGCTGTTCTTGTGGAATTGGCAAAGTGATATTTGGAAGCCCATAGAGGGCTATGGTGAAAAAGGAAATATCTTCCGTTCAAAACTGGAAAGAAGCTTTCTGAGAAACTGCTCTGTGTTCTGTTAATTCATCTCACAGAGTTACATCTTTCCCTTCAAGAAGCCTTTCGCTAAGGCTGTTCTTGTGGAATTTGGAAAGTGATATTTGGAAGCCCATAGAGGGCTATGGTGAAAAAGGAAATATCTTCCGTTCAAAACTGGAAAGAAGCTTTCTGAGAAACTGCTCTGTGTTCTGTTAATTCATCTCACAGAATTACATCTTTCCCTTCAAGAAGCCTTTCGCTAAGGCTGTTCTTGTGGAATTGGCAAAGGGATATTTGGAAGCCCTTAGAGGGCTATGGTGAAAAAGGAAATATCTTCTGTTAAAAACAGGAGAGAAGTTTTCTGCGAAACTGCTTTGTGTTCTGTACATTCATCTCACAGAGTTACTGCTTTCCTCTCAAGAAGCCTTTCGCTAAGGCTGTTCTTGTGGAATTGGCAAAGGGATATTTGGAAGCCCATAGAGGGCTATGGTGAAAAAGGAAATATCTTCCGTTCAAAACTGGAAAGAAGCTTTCTGAGAAACTGCTCTGTGTTCTGTTAAGTCATCTCACAGAGTTACATCTTTCCCTTCAAGAAGCCTTTCGCTAAGGCTGTTCTTGTGGAATTGGCAAAGGGATATTTGGAAGCCCATAGAGGGCTATGGTGAAAAAGGAAATATCTTCCGATCAAAACTGGAAAGAAGATTTCTGAGAAACTGCTCTGTGTTCTGTTAATTCATCTCACAGAGTTACATCTTTCCCTTCAAGAAGCCTTTCGCTAAGGCTGTTCTTGTGGAATTGGCAAAGGGATATTTGGAAGCCCATAGAGGGCTGTGGTGAAAAAGGAAATATCTTCCGTTCAAAACTGGAAAGAAGCTTTCTGAGAAACTGCTCTGTGTTCTGTTAATTCATCTCACAGAGTTACATCTTTCCCTTCAAGAAGCCTTTCGCTAAGGCTGTTCTTGTGGAATTGGCAAAGGGATATTTGGAAGCCCGTAGACGGCTATGGTGAAAAAGGAAATATCTTCCGTTCAAAACTGGAAAGAAGCTTTCTGAGAAACTGCTCTGTGTTCTTTTAATTCATCTCACAGAGTTACATCTTTCCCTTCAAGAAGCCTTTCGCTAAGGCTGTTCTTGTGGAATTGGCAAAGGGATATTTGGAAGCCCAAAGAGGGCTACGGTGAAAAAGGAAATATCTTCCGTTCAAAACTGGAAAGAAGCTTTCTGAGAAACTGCTCTGTGTTCTGTTAATTCATCTCACAGAATTAATGGTTTCCCCTCAAGAAGCTTTGAGCTAAGACTGTTCTTGTGGAATTTGCAACGTGATATTTGGAAGCCCATAGAGGGCTATGGTGAAAAAGGAAATATCTTCCGTTCAAAACTGGAAAGAAGCTTTCTGAGAAACTGCTCTGTGTTCTGTTAATTCATCTCACAGAGTTACATCTTTCCCTTCAAGAAGACTTTCGCTAAGGCTGTTCTTGTGGAATTGGCAAAGGGATATTTGGAAGCCCTTAGAGGGCTATGGTGAAAAAGGAAATATCTTCCGTTCAAAACTGGAAAGAAGCTTTCTGAGAAACTGCTCTGTGTTCTGTTAATTCATCTCACAGAGTTACATCTTTCCCTTCAAGAAGCCTTTCGCTAAGGCTCTTCTTGTGGAATTGGCAAAGGGATATTTGGAAGCCCATAGAGGGCTATGGTGAAAAAGGAAATATCTTCCGTTCAAAACTGGAAAGAAGCATTCTGAGAAACTGCTCTGTGTTCTGTTAATTCATCTCACAGAGTTACATCTTTCCCTTCAAGAAGCCTTTCGCTAAGACTCTTCTTGTGGAATTGGCAAAGGGATATTTGGAAGCCCATAGAGGGCTATGGTGAAAAAGGAAATATCTTCCGTTCAAAACTGGAAAGAAGCTTTCTGAGAAACTTCTCTGTGTTCTGTTAATTCATCTCACAGAGTTACATCTTTCCCTTCAAGAAGCCTTTCGCTAAGGCTGTTCTTGTGGAATTGGCAAAGGGATATTTGGAAGCCCATAGAGGGCTATGGTGAAAAAGGAAATATCTTCCGTTCAAAACTGGAAAGAAGCTTTCTGAGAAACTCTTCTGTGTTCTGTTAATTCATCTCACAGAGTTACATCTTTCCCTTCAAGAAGCCTTTCGCTAAGGCTGTTCTTGTGGAATTGGCAAAGGGATATTTGGAAGCCCATAGAGGGCTATGGTGAAAAAGGAAATATCTTCCGTTCAAAACTGGAAAGAAGCTTTCTGAGAAACTGCTCTGTGTTCTGTTAATTCATCTCACAGAGTTACATCTTTCCCTTCAAGAAGCCTTTCGCTAAGGCTGTTCTTGTGGAATTGGCAAAGGGATATTTGGAAGCCCATAGACGGCTATGGTGAAAAAGGAAATATCTTCCGTTCAAAACTGGAAAGAAGCTTTCTGAGAAACTGCTCTGTGTTCTGTTAATTCATCTCACAGAGTTACATCTTTCCCTTCAAGAAGCCTTTCGCTAAGGCTGTTCTTGTGGAATTGGCAAAGGGATATTTGGAAGCCCATAGAGGGCTATGGTGAAAAAGGAAATATCTTCCGTTCAAAACTGGAAAGAAGCTTGCTGAGAAACTGCTCTGTGTTCTGTTAATTCATCTCACAGAGTTACATCTTTCCCTTCAAGAAGCCTTTCGCTAAGGCTGTTCTTGTGGAATTGGCAAAGGGATATTTGGAAGCCCATAGAGGGCTATGGTGAAAAAGGAAATATCTTCCGTTCAAAACTGGAAAGAAGCTTTCTGAGGAACTGCTCTGTGTTCTGTTAATTCATCTCACAGAGTTACATCTTTCCCTTCAAGAAGCCTTTCGCTAAGGCTCTTCTTGTGGAATTGGCAAAGGGATATTTGGAAGCCCATAGAGGGCTATGGTGAAAAAGGAAATATCTTCCGTTCAAAACTGGAAAGAAGCATTCTGAGAAACTGCTCTGTGTTCTGTTAATTCATCTCACAGAGTTACATCTTTCCCTTCAAGAAGCCTTTCGCTAAGGCTGTTCTTGTGGAATTGGCAAAGGGATATTTGGAAGCCCATAGAGGGCTATGGTGAAAAAGGAAATATCTTCCGTTCAAAACTGGAAAGAAGCTTTCTGAGGAACTGCTCTGTGTTCTGTTAATTCATCTCACAGAGTTACATCTTTCCCTTCAAGAAGCCTTTCGCTAAGGCTGTTCTTGTGGAATTGGCAAAGGGATATTTGGAAGCCCATAGAGGGCTATGGTGAAAAAGGAAATATCTTCCGTTCAAAACTGGAAAGAAGCTTTCTGAGAAACTGCTCTGTGTTCTGTTAATTCATCTCACAGAGTTACTTCTTTCCCTTCAAGAAGCCTTTCGCTAAGGCTGTTCTTGTGGAATTGGCAAAGTGATATTTGGAAGCCCATAGAGGGCTATGGTGAAAAAGGAAATATCTTCCGTTCAAAACTGGAAAGAAGCTTTCTGAGAAACTGCTCTGTGTTCTGTTAATTCATCTCACAGAGTTACATCTTTTCCTTCAAGAAGCCTTTCGCTAAGGCTGTTCTTGTGGAATTGGCAAAGTGTTATTTGGAAGCCCATAGAGGGCTATGGTGAAAAAGGAAATATCTTCCGTTCAAAACTGGAAAGAAGCTTTCTGAGAAACTGCTCTGTGTTCTGTTAATTCATCTCACAGAGTTACATCTTTCCCTTCAAGAAGCCTTTCGCTAAGGCTGTTCTTGTGGAATTGGCAAAGTGATATTTGGAAGCCCGTAGAGGGCTATGGTGAAAAAGAAAATATCTTCCGTTCAAAACTGGAAAGAAGCTTTCTGAGAAACTGCTCTGTGTTCTGTTAATTCATCTCACAGAGTTACATCTTTCCCTTCAAGAAGCCTTTCGCTAAGGCTGTTCTTGTGGAATTGGCAAAGTGATATTTGGAATCCCATAGAGGGCTATGGTGAAAAAGTAAATATCTTCCGTTAAAAACTGGAAAGAAGCTTTCTGAGAAACTGCTCTGTGTTCTGTTAATTCATCTCACAGAGTTACATCTTTCCCTTCAAGAAGCCTTTCGCTAAGGCTGTTCTTGTGGAATTGGCAAAGGGATATTTGGAAGCCCATAGAGGGCTATGGTGAAAAAGGAAATACCTTCCGTTAAAAACTGGAAAGAAGCTTTCTGAGAAACTGCTCTGTGTTCTGTTAATTCATCTCACAGAGTTACATCTTTCCCTTCAAGAAGCCTTTCGCTAAGGCTGTTCTTGTGGAATTGGCAAAGTGATATTTGGAAGACCATAGAGGGCTATGGTGAAAAAGGAAATATCTTCCGTTAAAAAGTGGAAAGAAGCTTTCTGAGAAACTGCTCTGTGTTCTGTTAATTCATCTCACAGAGTTACATCTTTCCCTTCAAGAAGCCTTTCGCTAAGGCTGTTCTTGTGGAATTGGCAAAGGGATATTTGGAAGCCCATAGAGGGCTATGGTGAAAAAGGAAATACCTTCCGTTAAAAACTGGAAAGAAGCTTTCTGAGAAACTGCTCTGTGTTCTGTTAATTCATCTCACAGAGTTACATCTTTCCCTTCAAGAAGCCTTTCGCTAAGGCTGTTCTTGTGGAATTGGCAAAGGGATATTTGGAAGCCCATATAGGGCTATGGTGAAATAGGAAATATCTTCCGTTCAAAACTGGAAAGAAGCTTTCTGAGAAACTGCTCTGTGTTCTGTTAATTCATCTCACAGAGTTACATCTTTCCCTTCAAGAAGCCTTTCGCTAAGGCTGTTCTTGTGGAATTGGCAAAGTGATATTTGGAAGCCAATAGAGGGCTATGGTGAAAAAGGAAATATCTTCCGTTCAAAACTGGAAAGAAGCTTTCTGAGAAACTGCTCTGTGTTCTGTTAATTCATCTCACAGAGTTACATCTTTCCCTTCAAGAAGCCTTTCGCTAAGGCTGTTCTTGTGGAATTGGCAAAGGGATATTTGGAAGCCCATGGAGGGCTATGGTGAAAAAGGAAATATCTTCCGTTCAAAACTGGAAAGAAGCTTTCTGAGAAACTGCTCTGTGTTCTGTTAATTCATCTCACAGAGTTACATCTTTCCCTTCAAGAAGCCTTTTGCTAAGGCTGTTCTTGTGGAATTGGCAAAGGGATATTTGGAAGCCCATAGAGGGCTATGGTGAAAAAGGAAATTTCTTCCGTTCAAAACTGGAAAGAAGCTTTCTGAGAAACTGCTCTGTGTTCTGTTAATTCATCTCACAGAGTTACATCTTTCCCTTCAAGAAGCCTTTCGCTAAGGCTGTTCTTGTGGAATTGGCAAAGGGATATTTGGAAGCCCATGGAGGGCTATGGTGAAAAAGGAAATATCTTCCGTTCAAAACTGGAAAGAAGCTTTCTGAGAAACTGCTCTGTGTTCTGTTAATTCATCTCACAGAGTTACATCTTTCCCTTCAAGAAGCCTTTCGCTAAGGCTGATCTTGTGGAATTGGCAAAGGGATATTTGGAAGCCCATAGAGGGCTATGGTGAAAAAGGAAATATCTTCCGTTCAAAACTGGAAAGAAGCTTTCTGAGAAACTGCTCTGTGTTCTGTTAATTCATCTCACAGAGTTACATCTTTCCCTTCAAGAACCATTTCGCTAAGGCTGTTCTTGTGGAATTGGCAAAGGGATATTTGGAAGCCCATAGAGGGCTATCGTGAAAAAGGAAATATCTTCCGTTCAAAACTGGAAAGAAGCTTTCTGAGAAACTGCTCTGTGTTCTGTTAATTCATCTCACAGAGTTACATCTTTCCCTTCAAGAAGCCTTTCGCTAAGGCTGTTCTTGTGCAATTGGCAAAGGGATATTTGGAAGCCCATAGAGGGCTATGGTGAAAAAGGAAATATCTTCCGTTCAAAACTGGAAAGAAGCTTTCTGAGAAACTGCTCTGTGTTCTCTTAATTCTTCTCACAGAGTTACATCTTTCCCTTCAAGAAGCCTTTCGCTAAGGCTGTTCTTGTGGAATTGGCAAAGGGATATTTGGAAGCCCATAGAGGGCTATGGTGAAAAAGGAAATATCTTCCGTTCAAAACTGGAAAGAAGCTTTCTCAGAAACTGCTCTGTGCTCTGTTAATTCATCTCACAGAGTTACATCTTTCCCTTCAAGAAGCCTTTCGCTAAGGCTGTTCTTGTGGAATTGGCAAAGGGATATTTGGAAGCCCATAGAGTGCTTTGGTGAAAATGAAATACCTTCAGTTAAAACTTGGGAAGAAGCTTTCTGAGAAACTGCTATGTGTTCTGTTAATTATTTCACAGAGATACCGCTTTACCCTTAAAAAGCCATTCTCTAAGACTGTTCTTGTGGAATTTGCAAGGTGATATTTGGAAGCACTTAGAGGGTTATGGTGAAAAAGCGAACAGTCTTAGCGAAAGGCTTCTTGAGGGGAAAGCTGTAACCCTGTGAAATGAATTAACAGAACACAAAGCAGTTTCTCAGAAAGCTTCTTTCCAGTTTTTAACGGAAGATATTTCCTTTTTCACCATAGCCCTCTATGGGCTTCCAAATATCACTTTGCAAATTCCACAAGGACAGTCTTAGCGAAAGGCTTCTTGAGGGGGAAAACTGTAACTCTGTGAGATGAATTAACAGAACACAGAGTAGTTTCTCAGAAAGCTTCTTTCCAGTTTTTATCGGAAAATATTTCCTTTTTCAAAATAGCCCTCAATGGGCTTTCAAATACCACTTTGCAAATTCCACAGAAACTGTCTTAGCGAAAGGCTTCTTGAGGGGAAAGCTGTACGTCTGTGAGAAGAATTAACAGAACCCAAAGCAGTTTCTCAGAAAGCTTCTTTCCAGTTTTGAACGGAAGATATTTCCTTTTTCACCATAGCCCTCTATGGGCTTCCAAATATCCCTTTGTAAATTCCACAAGAACAGCCTTAGCGAAAGGCTTCTTGAAGGGAAAGATGTAACTCTGTGAGATGAATTAACAGAACACAGAGCAGTTTCTCAGAAAGCTTCTTTCCAGTTTTGAACGGAAGATATTTCCTTTTTCACCGTAGCCTTCTATGGGCTTCCAAATATCACTTTGTAAATTCCACAAGAACAGCCTTAGCGAAAGGCTTCTTGAAGGGAAAGCTGTATCTCTGTGAGATGAATTAACAGAACACAAAGCAGTTTCTCAGAAAGCTTCTTTCCAGTTTTTAACGGAAGATATTTCCTTTTTCACCATAGCCCTCTATGGGCTTCCAAATATCACTTTGTAAATTCCACAAGAACAGCCTTAGCGAAAGGCTTCTTGAAGGGAAAGATGTAACTCTGTGAGATGAATTAACAGAACACAAAGCAGTTTCTCAGAAAGCTTCTTTCCAGTTTTCAACGGAAGATATTTCCTTTTTCACCATAGCCCTCTATGGGCTTCCAAATATCACTTTCCATATTCCACAAGAACAGTCTTAGCGAAAGGCTTCTTGAAGGGAAAGCTGTAACACTGTGAGATGAATTAACAGAACACAAAGCAGTTTCTCAGAAAGCTTCTTTCCAGTTTTTAATGGAAGATATTTCCTTTTTCACCATAGCCCTCTATGGGCTTCCAAATATCACTTTGCAAATTCCACAAGAACAGCCTTAGCGAAAGGCTTCTTGAAGGGAAAGCTGTAACTCAGTGAGATGAATTAACAGAACACAAAGCAGTTTCTCAGAAAACTTCTTTCCAGTTTTTAACGGAAGATATTTCCTTTTTCACCATAGCCCTCTATGGGCTTCCAAATATCACTTTGCAAATTCCACAAGAACAGTCTTAGCGAAAGGCTTCTTGAGGGGAAAGCTGTATCTCTGTGAGATGAATTAACAGAACACAAAGCAGTTTCTCAGAAAGCTTCTTTCCAGTTTTTAACTGAAGATATTTCCTTTTTCACCATAGCCCTCTATGGGCTTCCAAATATCACTTTGCCAATTCCACAAGAACAGCCTTAGCGAAAGGCTTCTTGAAGGGAAAGATGTAACTCTGTGAGATGAATTAACAGAACACAGAGCAGTTTCTCAGAAAGCTTCTTTCCAGTTTTGAACGGAAGATATTTCCTTTTTCACCATAGCCCTCTATGGTCTTCCAAATATCCCTTTGCCAATTCCACAAGAACAGCCTTAGCGAAAGGCTTCTTGAAGGGAAAGATGTAACTCTTTGAGATGAATTAACAGAGCACAAAACAGTTTCTCAGAAAGCTTCTTTCCAGTTTTGAACGGAAGATATTTCCTTTTTCACCATAGCCCTCTATGGGCTTCCAAATATCCCTTTGCCAATTCCACAAGAACAGCCTTAGCGAAAGGCTTCTTGAGGAGAAAGATGTAACTCTGTGAGATGAATTAACAGAACACAGAGCAGTTTCTCAGAAAGCTTCTTTCCAGTTTTGAACGGAAGATATTTCCTTTTTCACCATAGCCCTCTATGGGCTTCCAAATATCACTTTGCCAATTCCACAACAACAGCCTTAGCGAAAGGCTTCTTGAAGGGAAAGATGTAACTCTGTGAGATGAATTAACAGAACACAGAGCAGTTTCTCAGAAGGCTTCTTTCCAGTTTTGAACGGAAGATATTTCCTTTTTCACCATAGCCCTCTATGGGCTTCCAAATATCCCTTTGCCAATTCCACAAGAACAGCCTTAGCGAAAGGCTTCTTGAAGGGAAAGATGTAACTCTTTGAGATGAATTAACAGAGCACAAAACAGTTTCTCAGAAAGCTTCTTTCCAGTTTTGAACGGAAGATATTTCCTTTTTCACCATAGACCTCTATGGGCTTCCAAATATCCCTTTGCCAATTCCACAAGAACAGCCTTAGCGAAAGGCTTCTTGAAGGGAAAGATGTAACTCTGTGAGATGAATTAACAGAACACAGAGCAGTTTCTCAGAAGGCTTCTTTCCAGTTTTGAACGGAAGATATTTCCTTTTTCACCATAGCCCTCTATGGGCTTCCAAATATCACTTTGCCAATTCCACAAGAACAGCCTTAGCGAAAGGCTTCTTGAAGGGAAAGATGTAACTCTGTGTGATGAATTAACAGAACACAGAGCAGTTTCTCAGAAAGCTTCTTTCCAGTTTTGAACGGAAGATATTTCCTTTTTCACCATAGCCCTCTATGGGCTTCCAAATATCACTTTGCCAATTCCACAAGAACAGCCTTAGCGAAAGGCTTCTTGAAGGGAAAGATGTAACTCTGTGAGATGAATTAACAGAACACAGAGCAGTTTCTCAGAAAGCTTCTTTCCAGTTTTGAACGGAAGATATTTCCTTTTTCACCATAGACCTCTATGGGCTTCCAAATATCCCTTTGCCAATTCCACAAGAACAGCCTTAGCGAAAGGCTTCTTGAAGGGAAAGATGTAACTCTGTGAGATGAATTAACAGAACACAGAGCAGTTTCTCAGAAAGCTTCTTTCCAGTTTTGAACGGAAGATATTTCCTTTTTCACCATAGACCTCTATGGGCTTCCAAATATCCCTTTGCCAATTCCACAAGAACAGCCTTAGCGAAAGGCTTCTTGAAGGGAAAGATGTAACTCTGTGAGATGAATTAACAGAACACAGAGCAGTTTCTCAGAAAGCTTCTTTCCAGTTTTGAACGGAAGATATTTCCTTTTTCACCATAGCCCTCTATGGTCTTCCAAATATCCCTTTGCCAATTCCACAAGAACAGCCTTAGCGAAAGGCTTCTTGAAGGGAAAGATGTAACTCTGTGAGATGAATTAACAGAACACAGAGCAGTTTCTCAGAAACCTTCTTTCCAGTTTTGAACGGAAGATATTTCCTTTTCACCATAGCCCTCTATGGGCTTCCAAATATCCCTTTGCCAATTCCACAAGAACAGCCTTAGCGAAAGGCTTCTTGAAGGGAAAGATGTAACTCTGTGAGATGAATTAACAGAACACAGAGCAGTTTCTCAGAAAGCTTCTTTCCAGTTTTTAATGGAAATTATTTCCTTGTTCACCATTGCCCTCAATGAGCTTTCAAATATCACTTTGTAAATTCCAAAAGAACAGTCTTAGTGAAAGGCATCATGAGGGGAATGCTGTAACTCTGTGAGATGAATTAACAGAAAGCAGGCCCGGCGGAGCTGCAGGGCGTGGGAGAGCCCGCTTTGCTGGAACCGCTACCCCTCAGCGAAGAGGTATACGGGCTCTGCTGCAGGAGCTTTGGGGCCAGGGGTTGGGGACGGGATCGGGCAGGCGGAGGCCTCCCTTTCAGCGGTCAGCACCTGGCTCGCTGTGGAGAGGCCTGTTTTCCCTCGGGCTGACCAGCCTGGCATTCCTGCCTTCCGGGTCCAGGGCGGCA
>JABBCR010000619.1:0-13232 GCA_014849445.1 Cercopithecus mona
GGCGGAGCTGCAGGGCGTGGGAGAGCCCGCTTTGCTGGAACCGCTACCCCTCAGCGAAGAGGTATACGGGCTCTGCTGCAGGAGCTTTGGGGCCAGGGGTTGGGGACGGGATCGGGCAGGCGGAGGCCTCCCTTTCAGCGGTCAGCACCTGGCTCGCTGTGGAGAGGCCTGTTTTCCCTCGGGCTGACCAGCCTGGCATTCCTGCCTTCCGGGTCCAGGGCGGCAGCCCGGCGGCGGCAGAGACTCCACACCGAGGGAAGCAGCATCCCGTGGAGTCCAGAGCCGGCACAGGTTCCAGGAGGTGGAGGGTCTACTGCGCCTGCGCGGGTGTGCGGGCAGCTGACTAGGCCCTGGGAGCGGCCCCGGCATAGCTCTCAGGATTTTCAACCACCCGACCACCACTTGATCCCCACCCGCGCCCCCAACACAGCCTTGCAGCCTTCAGCACTTGCTCACACACACCGACACACCCACACAACCACACACCCACACACAAACCACCAGCCCAACCCCCCCCCCACCACGAACGCCAGCCCCCGCACCGTGTTCTGCCCTGGGCGGCTGCTGGGAGACCTCCCTGCCCCGCCACAGCGGGCCCGGGCCGCGTGCGGGCCTGCCCGCCCTCCGGCGGCTCGCCTCCTCGGTGCCTCCGCCACAACGTCACCCGCCCACCCGTGCCCCGGCAGCCTCCCCGCTGGCACCCTGGAGCACCGGGCGGCTCTGACACCCCAGATCCCACAAACCGGGATGCAGAGCCGCTCCAGGCGGGGAAAGCAGGCAGAGATGGAGAGATGAGAGCCAGACCTCGGGGGATGGGCGGAGGAGGGACGTTGGAAGGGAGGGAGGGAGGGAGGGAGGGAGGAGGGAGGAGGGACGGAGAGAGGGAGGGAGTGGGGAGCGGAGGGAAAAGGCGGAGGCGGCGGAGGGGAGGGGTGGGGGGCGGGGAGGGCAAGGGTCAGAGGGACCACGACAGGGAGGAAAAAGGGGTCTCCGGCCCCCAGCAGCAACAGGACCACCCCTCCCCCACGCCCACGCGCGCGGGGAGAAAGGCGAGCGCCCAGCGCGGGCAGAGGGCTGGGCCCACGGCCGCCGCGTCGGCCGGCTGGGCACTCGTGCCCCGAGGCACGGGCCATGCCCGCAAAGGCCAAAGACCCAGACTCGGGTGGCCGTCCGGTTTTCACCCGCAGGGGTTGCACCTCCATCCCAGGCTGAGCCCTGCAATGCAGAGCGAGGCTTGCAGCCACGTACAAACGTGAGTAACACTCAGGAAGACTGAGGCTCTAATCGGGATTCCAGTTTTCTTTGACGTCTGCAAGGTGGCCCGTTGATCACGTCTCTCATGCCCCCGGAAGCCTGACCGTGTTGACCGTTTGATTGCCGAGCTCTGCGGAGACCCAGAATCTTCCGGGGAGGCGTGGAACGCCGGCACCGTGTCTTCGCTCTACTCGCCTGTTTCCAGAGCGGGCCTCAGTGGAGGAGACTCCCCCTACGTTGCGTGATGCAGGCCGCCCTCGTCAGGCCGTGCCGCCGGGGGGGCAGTCGTTCTCCGGGCTTTCGCGCCGCCCTCCCGCGTGGAAGGGTACGCCACCCACCCACCGGCGTGTGTGACCCTCCGAGGGCATCGGCGACAAGCAGACGGCCTCCTTCCCGGAGAGGGCCGGAAAACTCAAGATTCTCACGGAGGTCAGTTCCGCCTCACTCCACCCTTCCGGGCTGGCTTCGCCCTGCGGAAGACGCCCGCGGAGCCCCGCGGGCGGCCTCCAGGCCCCCCCGCCTCCCGGGAGCGGCCCAGAGAGCCAGCCCCCGCCGCCCGCTCCCCGCCCGGCGCCCCCTCCCCCCGCCCCCCAACCCACTCCCCACTTCCCGGCCGTCTCCGGCCCCACCCACACCCCGGCCACAGGGACCTGGGCCCTGTGGGTCCCGGCCTCCGAGGGCGGGCTGGCCCAGGGCTTCTACGGCGTTCCTGAAGGGGTGGAGCCTTTGGTCCTGGATAAGTGCCGCTGCCGGCTGGTCCTGCCTCCTGGCTTGAACTGCTCTCCCTTCACAGGCCTACTGAGGGGCACGGGAGCCCGCCTCTCTCTGCCCTGTCTGTCCATGGAATTCCGGCCAGGTCTCCCGCGATGGCTCTCCCGACACCTGGAGGCGTCGCCCTCCAGCGGAGGCCGAGGGCGAGGGCGGACTCGTTTGGACCCGAGCCAGAGGAGGCCCTGCGAGCCTGCTTTGGCGGAACCCGTGCCGAACGCATCGCCACCAGGAAGAGCTGGCCCGCCGCCATCGGCATTCAGACCCAGGGTCCAGATTTGGTTTCAGAGCGAGAGATCCGCCAGCTGAGGCAGCACCGGCGGGAATCTCGGCCCTAGCCAGAAGCCGCGGCCCCAGAAGAGCAAGCGGACCGCCGTCACCCGGTCCCAGACCGCCCTGCTCCTGAGCCTTCCAGCAGGATCGCTTTCCGGGCATCGCCACCGGGAAGAACTGGCCAGAGAGGCGGGCCTCCAGTCCCAGTTCAGATTTGGTTTCAGAACCGGGCCAGGCACCCAGGCCAGGAGTGGCGGGGCACAGCGCGCGCAGGCGGCCTGTGCGACCCGGCCCCGGCGCGTCCCCCGCTCCCTCGCCGGTGGCGCCCGCCCCACCAGGCGTGGGAGCAGGGCTTCCCGCGCCCACGTGCCCGCGCCCGGACTCTCCACGGGGCTTCGTGAGCCAGGGAGCAGGGACCGTCACCCCGCTGCAGCCCAGCGAGGCCGGGCAGGCAGCAGGGATTCCCCATCCAGCCCCAGCAGGCAGGGATTGGGAATTTTCCTATGCTGCCCTGGCGAATCCGGTAGGGGCGTTCTCCCACCCTCAGACTCCCTGGGGGTGGCCTCCGCGCCCGAGCCAATGGTGGGGGGATGAGGACCTGCAGCACCACAACCTGCTGGGCCCTTGCTGGGTGGGACAGCCTGGGCCCGCCGGAGCTGAGCCACAGTGCCAGGGTGTGCTCACGCCGCCCACATCCCAGGGGGGTCCGTCGTGGGTCTGGGGCCAGGGGCCCCAAGTCGCCAGGGTGGCGTGGCAGCCCCAAGTCGGGGCAGCTCTGCCTCTGGGGCTCACGCCCCCGGAGACCTCCGCGGGGCCAGAGCAGATGCAAGCCATCCAGGCGCCCTCCCCGCCGCTCCAGGAGCCTGGGCGCTCGTCTGCACTCCCTGCCAGCCTGCTGGATGAGCTCCTGGTGACCCCCGAGCTTCTGCGGCAGGCGCAACCTATGCTGAAAGCGGAGGCCCAGCGGAGCTGCAGGCGTGGGAGAGCCGCTTTGCTGGAACCGCTACCCCTCAGCGAAGAGGTATACGGGCTCTGCTGCAGGAGCTTTAGGGCGGGGTTGGGACGGGATCGGGGGCAGGCGGAGGCCTCCCTTGCAGTCAGCACCTGGCTCGCTGTGGAGGCCTGTTTTCCCTCCGGGCTGACCAGCCTGGCATTCCTGCCTTCGGGTCAGGCGGGCGGCAGCGGCGGCGGCACGAGACTCCACACGAGGGACTCAGCATCCCAGGGATTCAGAGCCGGCCCAGGTTCAGGAGGGACCGTCTACTGCGCATCTTGGCGGGTGTGCAGCAGCGGCCTAGGCCCTGGGCGCGGCCCCGGCAGAGCTCTCAGGCTTTTCAACCACCCGACCCCACTTGCCCCCACCCGCGCCCCAACACAGCGCAGCGCGCCTCTGACAGCTGGCACACACACCCCCACACCCCCACACAGCCACACAACCAAAGCCCCCACCCCACCCCCCCCCCCACCACGACCGCCAGCACCAGCACCGTGTTCTGCACTGGGCGGCTGGGTGGAGACCTCCATGCCCCGACACAGCGGGGCCGGGCAGCGTCCGGGCCTGCCCTCCCTCCGGCTGCTCGCCTCCTCTGTGCCACCGCCGCGCGTCACCCCGCCCACCCGTGCCCCTGCAGCCTCCCGCTGTCACCATGGAGCACCTGGCGGCTACATACACACCCAGATCCCACACAAACCGGGATGCCCGACCGCTCCAGGCGGGGAAGGCAGGCAGAGATGGAGAGATGAGAGCCAGACCACGGGGATGGGCGGAGGAGGGATGTTGGAAGGAGGGAGGAGGGAGGGAGGAGGGAGGGAGGAGGGAGAGGGAGAGAGAGGGAGGGAGTGGGGAGCGGAGGGAAAGAGCGGAGGCGGAGGGGCCGGGGTGGGGCGGGAGGAGCAAGGGTCAGAGGGACCACGGCAGGTAGGAAGGATCTCCGGCCCGCAGCAGCAACAGGACCACCCCTCCCCCGCCCCAGCGGGGAGAAAGCGGCGCCCAAGCCGGGCTGGGCACTCGTGCCCGAGGCAGGCCATGCCATAAGGCCAAAGACCCAGACTCGGGTGGCCGTCCGGTTTTCACCCGCATGGTTTGCACCTCCATCCCCAGGCTGAGCCCTGCAATGCAGCCTTGAGGCGTGCAGCCCGTCCACACAGAGTCACACTCAGGCGACTGAGGCCGCGAATCGAGTTCCACGTTGCTTTGCCGTCTGCCAGGGGCCCGTTGCTCACGTCTCTGATGCCCCGGAAGCCTGACCGTGTTGACCGTTTGATTCCCGAGCTCTGCGGAGACCAGAATCTTCGGGGGCGTGGAACGCCGGCACCGTGTCTTCGCTCTACTCGCCTGTTTCCAGAGCGGGCCACAGTGGAGAGACTCCCCTCGTTGCATGATGCAGGCATCCATCGTCAGGCCGTGGCGCCGGGGTGCAGTCTTTCTCCGGGCTTCGCTCCGCCCTCCGCGTGGAAGTGTCGCCACCCACACACCTGCGTGTGTGAACCTACGATGGCATCGGCGACAAGCAGCAGGCACGGCCTCCTTCCGGAGAGAGGGCCGGAAAACTCAAGATTCTCACGGAGGTCAGTTCCGCCTCCTCCACCCTTCGGGCTGGCTTCTCCCTGCTGAAGGCGCCCGGAGCCCAGGCGGCCTCCAGTCCCAGAATCCCTGGAGGCCCAGAGCCAGCCCCGAAGCCCGCTCCCGCCCGGCGCCCCTCCCCTCCCCAAAACCACTCCCCACTTCCCGGCCTTCTCGGCCCCACCCACACCAGGCCACAGTGACCTGGGCCCTGTAGTCCCGGCCTCGAGGCGGGCTCGCCCTGGCCTCCTCCGGCATTCCAGAATGGGTGGAGCATGTGGGACTTTAAAAGTGCCGCTGGCCGGATGGGCACGCCTCCTGCCTGGACCTGCTCGCCATGCACAGGCCGACTGAGGGGCACGGTAGCCCGCCGGCCTCTCTCTGACCGTGTCTGTCCGCGGAATTCCGGCCTGGTCTCCCCGCGATGGCTCTCCCGACACCTGGAGGCAGGCGCCCTCCCGGCGGAGGCCGAGGGCGGGGCGGCGAAGGAGACTCGTTTGGACCCCGAGCCAGAGGAGGCCCTGCGAGCCTGCTTTGGCGGAACCCGTGCCCGGGCATCGCCACCAGGAAGAAACTGGCCAGACCATCGGCATTCGGGCCAGGGTCCAGATTTGGTTTCAGAGCGAGAGATCCGCCAGCTGAGGCAGCACCGGCGGGAATCTCGGCCCTAACCAGAAGCCGGCCCATAAGAAGGCAAGCAGCGGACCGCCGTCCCCCGGTCCCCGACCGCCCTGCTCCGGCGAGCCTTCCAGCAGGATCGCGTTGCGTGAATCGCCACCCGGGAAGACCTGGCCAGAGGCGGGCCTCCAGTCCCAGTTCAGATTTGGTTTCAGAACCGGAGGCCAGGCACCCAGGCCAGGGTGGCGGGGCACGGCGCCAGGCAAGCGGCCTGTGCGACCCGGCCCAGCGGCGTCCCCGCTCCCTCGCCGGTGGCCTTCGCCCACCCCGGGGCGTGGGGAACGGGGCTTCCCGCGCCCCACGTGCCCGGCGCGCCCCGGACTCTCCCCCCGGGGGCTTTCGTGAGCCAGGGAGCAGGGGCCGTCGCCCCGCTGCGGCCCAGCCAGGCCGCGCAGGCATCAGGGATCCCCCATCCAGCCCCGGCAGGCGGGGATTGGGAATATTCCTACGCTGCCCTGGCGACTCCGGAAGGGGCGCTCTCCCTCGGTCAGTCTCCCCTGGTGTGTCCTCCGCGCCCGAGCGAGTGGCAGGGGGACGAGGACCCGCTGCAGCTCAGCCTGCAGGGCCCTTGCTTGGTGGGACAGCATGGGCCAGCGGAGCTGAGCCGCAGGGCCGGGGTGTGCTCGCGCCGCCCACGTCCCAGGGGATTCCGTGGTGGGGCTGGGGCCAGGGGCCCCAGTTCGCCGGGGCGTCGTGGGAGCCCCAAGTCGGGGCAGCTCCGCCTCCGGGGCCCACGCCCCCGGAGGCCTCCGCGGGGCAGGAGCAGATGCAAGCCATCCGGGCGCCCTGCCCGCCGCTCCAGGAGCCTGGGCGCTCGTCTGCACTCCCCTCCAGCCTGCTGGATGAGCTCCTGGAGACCCCCGAGCTTCTGAGGCAGGCGCAACCTATGCTAGAAACGGAGGCCCCGACGGAGCTGCTGGACGTGGGAGAGCCCGCTTTGCTGGAACCGCTACCCCTCAGCGAAGAGGTATACCGGGCTCTGCGGCAGGAGCTTTCGGACGCGGGGTGGGGCCGGGATCGGGGGCGGGGCGGTGGCCTCCCTTTCGCGGTCAGCACCGGGCTCGCTGGGGAGCGGCCTGTTGTCCCCCCGGGCTGACCAGCCTGGCCTTCCTGCCTTCCGGGTCAGGCCTTGGCAGGGCGGCGGCAGCGTGACCAGAGACTCCACACCGCGGGGGACTCAGCCTCCCGGGGATTCCAGAGCCGGCCCAGGTTCCAGGAGGGGGACCGTCTACTGCGCATGCGCGGGTGTGCGGGCAGCGGCCTAGGCCCTGGGAGCGGACCCGGCAGAGCTCTCAGGCTTTTCAACCACCCGACCCCCAGATCCCCCACCGCCCCAACACAGCGCCGCAGCACCTGAGCTCACACACCCGACACACCCACACAACCACACCCCACACAGCCAGACACCACCCCACCCCACCACGACCGCCAGCACCAGCACCGTGTTCTGCACTGGGCTGCTGGTTGGGAACCTCCATGCCCGAAACACGGGCCGGGCAGCGTCCGGGCCTGCCCTCCTCCTCGGCTCGCCTCCTCTGTGCCTCCCGCCCGCGCCGTCACCCGTGCCCCGGCAGCCTCCCCGCTGTCACCAGGGAGCACCTGGCGGCTACGGGCACAGCCCAGATCCCCCACCAACCCGGGATGCAGACCGCTGCAGGCGGGGGGAAGGCAGGCAGTGATGGAGTGATGAGAGCCAGTCCACGGGGGATGGTCGGAGGTGGGACGTTGGCAGGGAGGGAGGAGGGAGGGAGGAAGGGAGGGAGGAGGAGGGAGGAGGGAGGAGGGAGGGAGGAGGAGGGAGGGAGGAGGGAGGGAGGAGGGACGGAGAGAGGGAGGGAGTGGGGAGCGGAGGGAAAGAAGGGTCAGAGGGACCCCGGCAGGGTGGAAAAGGGATCTCCGGCCCCCAGCAGCAACAGGACCACCCCTCCCCCACGCCCACGCGCGCGGGGAGAAAGGCGAGCGCCCAGCGCGGGCAGAGGGCTGGGCCCACGGCCGCCGCGTCGGCCGGCGGGGCACTCGTGCCCCGAGGCACGGGCCCTGCCCGCAAAGGCCAAAGACCCAGACTCGGGTGGCCGTCCGGGTTTCACCCGAATGGTTTGCACACCTCCCATCCCCAGGCTGAGCCCTGCAATGCAGCGCGAGGCGTGCAGCCCCGTCCACACGGGAGTCACACTCACGACGACTGAGGCACGAATCGGGATTCCACGTTGCTTTGCCGTCTGCCAGGGGGCCCGTTGCTCACGTCTCTCATGCCCCCGGAAGCCTGACCGTGTTGACCGTTTGATTCCCGAGCTCTGCGGAGACCCAGAATCTTCCGGGGAGGCGTGGAGCAGCACCGTGTCTTCGCTCTACTCGCCTGTTTCCAGAGCGGGCCACAGTGGAGGAGACTCCCCTCGTTGCGTGATGCAGGCATCCATCGTCAGGCCGTGACGCCGGGGGTGCAGTCTTTCTCCGGGCTTTCGCTCCGCCCTCCCGCGTGGAAGTGTACGCCACCCACACACCTGCGTGTGTGAACCTACGATGGCATCGGCGACAACGACGGGCACGGCCTCCTTCCCGGAGAGAGGGCCCGGAAAACTCAAGATTCTCACGGAGGTCCAGTTCCGCACTGCACTCCACCCTTCCGGGCTGGCTTCTCCCTGCTGAAGACGCCCGCGGAGCCCAGGCGGCCTCCAGTCCCCAGAATCCCTGGAGGCCCAGAGAGCCAGCCCAGCCCGCTCCCCGCCCGGCGCCCCGTCTCCCCACCCCAAAACCACTCCCCGCTTCCCGGCCTTCTCCGGCCCCACCCACACCCAGGCCACAGTGACCTGGGCCCTGTGGGTCCCGGCCTCCGAGGGCGGGCTGGCCCTGGGCTCCTCCGGCATTCCTGAAGGGGTGGAGCCTGTGGGCCTTTATAAGTGCCGCTGGCCGGCTGGGCCGGCCTCCTGGCTGGACCTGCTCGCCCTGCACAGGCCGACTGAGGGGCACGGGAGCCCGCCGGCCTCTCTCTGCCCGTGTCTGTCCGCGGAATTCCGGCCAGGTCTCCCCGCGATGGCTCTCCCGACACCTGGAGACGTCGCCCTCCCGGCGGAGGCCCGAGGACGAGGACGGCGAAGGAGACTCGTTTGGACCCCGAGCCAGAGGGAGGCCCTGCGAGCCTGCTTTGAGCGGAACCCGTACCCGGGCATCGCCACCAGGGAAGAGCTGGCCCGGGCCATCGGCATTCAGGCCAGGGTCAGATTTGGTTTCAGAACGAGAGATCACGCCAGCTGAGGCAGCACCGGCGGGAATCTCGGCCCTGGCCGAAGCGGCCCGCAAGAAGGCAGGCGGCGGACCGCCGTCACCGGTCCCAGACCGCCCTGCTCCTGAGAGCCTTCCAGCAGGATCTCTTTCCGGGCATCGCCACCCTGGTAGAACTGGCCAGATAGACGGGCCTCCCGGAGTTCCGGATTCAGATTTGGTTTCAGAACCGGAGGGCAAGGCTCCCAGGCCAGGGTGGCGGGGCACCCGGCGCAGGCAGGCGGCCTGTGCGACCCGGCCCCGGCGGTCCCCAGCTCCCTCGCCGGTGGCCTTCGCCCACCCAGGCGTGGGGAGCAGGGCTTCCGCGCCCACGTGCCCTGCGCGCCCGGACTCTCCACGGGGCCTTCGTGAGCCAGGGAGCAGGGTCCGTCGCCCCGCTGCGGCCCAGCCGGGCAGCGCAGGCCGCAGGGATCCACCATCCAGCCCCGGCAGGCGGGGATTGGCAATATTCCTACGCTGCCCTGGCGACTCCGGAAGGGGCTCTCTCCCACCCTCTTACTACCCTGGGGTGTCCTCCGAGCCCGAGCCAGTGGCAGGGGATGAGGACCCGCAGCACCACAGCCTGCGGGCCCTTGCTGGGTGGGACAGCCTGGGCCCGCGGAGCTGAGCCGCAGGGCAGGGGTGTGCTCGCGCCCACGTCCGAGGGGATTGCGTGGTGGGGCGGGGGCCATGGGCCCCATTTAGGCGGGGCGTCGTGGGTGCGACAATTCGGGGCAGCTCCGCCTCCGGGGACCACGCCCCCGTAGGCCTCCGCGGGGCAGGAGCAGATTCAAGCCATCCGGGCGCCCTGACCTCCGCTCCAGGAGCCGGTGCGCGCGTCTGCACTCCACTCCAGCCTGCGGGATGAGCGCCTGGAGCCCCCCGAGCTGCTGAGGCAGGCGCAGCCTATGCTAGAAAGCGGAGGCCCAGCGGAGCTGCAGGGCGTGGGAGAGCCGCTTTGCTGGAACCGCTACCCCTCAGCGAAGAGGTATACCGGGCTCTGCTGCAGGAGCTTTAGGAGGCGGGGTTGGGACGGGATCGGGGCAGGCGGAGGCCTCCCTTTGCAGTCAGCACCTGGCTCGCTGTGGAGAGGCCTGTTTTCCCTCCGGGCTGACCAGCCTGGCATTCCTGCCTTCGGGTCCAGGCAGCGGCTTGGCCGGCGTGACCAGAGACTCCACACGAGGGAATCAGCATCCGGGGATTCCAGAGCCGGCCCAGGTTCCAGGAGGGACCGTCTACTGCGCATCTTGGTGTGCGGGCAGCGGCCCAGGCCCTGGGGCGGCCCGGCAGAGCTCTCAGGCTTTTCAACCACCCGACCCCAGATCCCCACCCGCGCCCCCAACATGGCCAGCGCCTTGCCTGGCTCAGGCCTCACACACCCCGACACACCCACACAACCACACACCCACACAACCAAAGACACCACCCCACCCCCACCCCCACCACGACCGCCAGCACCAGCACCGTGTTCTGCACTGGGCTGCTGGTAGGAGACCTCCACGCCCCGAAACACGGGCCGGGCAGCGTCCGGGCCTGCCCTCCCTCCGGCTCACCTCCTCTGTGCCTCCGCCGCCCCGTCACCCGCCCACCCGTGCCCCTGCAGCCTCCGCGCGGTCCCCCTGGAGCACCTGGCGGCTCGTGCACACCCAGATCCCACACAAACCCGGGATGCTGACCGCTCCAGGCGGGGGGAAGGCAGGCAGAGATGGAGAGATGAGAGCCAGACCTCGGGGGATGGGCGGAGGAGGGACGTTGGAAGGGAGGGAGGGAGGGAGGGAGGGAGGGCGGGAGGGACGGAGGGACGGAGGGAGGGAGGGAGGGAGGGAGGAGGGAGGGAGGAGGGAGGGAGGGAGGGAGGGAGGGAGGAGGGAGGGAGGAGGGAGGGAGGGAGGAGGGAGGGAGGAGGGAGGGAGGGAGGAGAGAGGGAGGGAGTGGGAGCGGAGGGAAAGAGCGGGGGCGCGGGGGGGGGGGGGGGGGGGGTCGGCAGCAAGGGTCAGAGGGACCACGGCAGGTAGGAAAAGGGATCTCCGGCCCCCAGCAGCAACAGGACCACCCCTCCCCCACGCCCACGCGCGCGGGGAGAAAGGCGAGCGCCCAGCGCGGGCAGAGGGCTGGGCCCACGGCCGCCGCGTCGGCCGGCTGGGCACTCGTGCCCCGAGGCACGGGCCATGCCCGCAAATGCCAAAGACCCAGACTCGGGTGACCGTCCGGTGTTAAACCGCATGGTTTGCTCACCTCCCATTCCCAGGCTGAGCAATGCAATGCAGCTAGAGGCGTGCAGAACCGTCCACACGGGAGTCACACTCAGGACGTCTGAGGCACGAATCTGGAGTCCTCGGTGCATGCCCGTCTGACAGGGGGCACGTTGCTCACGTCTCTGAGGACCCCGGAATCCTGACCGTGTTGACCGTTTGAGTCCCGAGATCTGCGGAGAGACAGAATCTTCCGTGGAGGCGTGGAACGCCGGCCCCGTGTATTCGCTCTACTAGCCTGTTTCCAGAGCTGGCCACAGTGTAGGAGACTCCACATACGTTGCGTGATGCAGGCATCAATAGTCAGGCCTTGACGCCGTGGGTGCAGTCTTTCTCCGGGCTTCGCTCCGCCCTCCAGCGTGGAAGTGTCGCCACCCACACACCTGCGTGTGTGAACCTCACGATGGCATCGGCGACAGCGGCAGGCACGGCCTCCTTCCGGAGAGGGCCGGAAAACTCAAGATTCTCACGGAGGTCCAGTTCCGCACTCCTCCACCCTTCCGGGCTGGCTTCTCCCTGCTGAAGGCGCCCGGAGCCCAGGCGGCCTCCAGTCCCCAGAATCCCTGGAGGCCCAGAGCCAGCCCCAGCCCGCTCCCGCCCGGCGCCCCTCCCCCTCCCCAAAACCACTCCCCACTTCCCGGCCTTCTCGGCCCCACCACACCAGGCCACAGTGACCTGGGCCTGTGGAGTCCCGGCCTCCAGGCGGGCTGGCCTGGGCACCTGCGGCATTCCTGAAGGGGTGGAGCCTGTGGGACTTTATAAGGGCCGCTGGCCGGCTGGGCCGGCCTCCTGGCTGGACCTGCTCGCCCTGCACAGGCCGACTGAGGGGCACGGGAGCCCGCCGGCCTCTCTCTGCCCGTGCCTGTCCGCGGAATTCCGGCCGGGTCTCCCCGCGATGGCTCTCCGGACACCTGGCGACGGCGCCCTCCCGGCGGAGGCCGAGGGCGGGGCGGCGAAGGAGACTCGTTTGGACCCGAGCCAGAGGAGGCCCTGCGAGCCTGCTTTGGCGGAACCCGTGCCGGGCATCGCCACCAGGAAGAAACTGGCCGGGCCATCGGCATTCAGGCCAGGGTCAGATTTGGTTTCAGAGCGAGAGATCCGCCAGCTGAGGCAGCACCGGCGGGAATCTCGGCCCTGGCCAGAAGCGCGGCCCGCAAGAAGGCAAGCGGCGGACCGCCGTCACCGGTCCCAGACCGCCCTGCTCCTCGAGCCTTCCAGCAGGATCGCTTTCCGGGCATCGCCACCGGGAAGAACTGGCCAGAGAGGCGGGCCTCCCGGAGTCAGTTCAGATTTGGTTTCAGAACCGGAGGCCAGGCACCCAGGCCAGGGTGGCGGGGCACGGCGCGCAGGCGGCCTGTGCGACCCGGCCCCAGTGATCCCCGCTCCCTCGCCGGTGGCCTACCCTCGCAAGACTATGGGTGTCTCGGGGTGCCCCACGTCCCCAAAGACCAAGGGTCACAGATCCACATTGTCCATCAACACTTCAGACATGGCCTCGAGCCTGGGAACCCTGCTGGCCAGCCCAGGCCAGTCCCAGAATAGAGGTGTGAGGGGTGACATCTGCACCTCTTAAAAAAAAAAGGCAGATATTCAGTGCCACATTTAAAATGGTCATGGTGGCCAGGCACAGTGGCTCATGTGTGTAATGCCAGCACTTTGGGAGGCCAAGGTTGGCAGATCACTTGAGGTCAGGAGTTCAAGACCAGCCTGGCCAACACGGTGAGACCCCTGTCTCTACTAAAAATACAAAAATTAGCTGGGCATGGTGGCAGGCACCTGTAATCCCAGCTACTCGGGTGGCTGAGACACAAGATTCTCTTGAACCCTGGAAGCAGAGGTTACAGTGAGCTGAGATTTTGCCACTGCAATCCAGCCTGGATGACAGAGCAAGACTCTGTCTCAAAAATAAAAAGAATAAATAATAACAAAAGAAAAAAATATATATGCATTCCTAGTCGCTTGGAGCTGCAGCAACAAAGCTGGTGATATATTCTGGGTGTTTCTAATCAATGTTTTCCATGAGCTACACTGCAAGTCTCAACCTTGGCCCTGCTACAGTAATCATCTATTACAAACTAAAACAAGAGCCATAACTCTGTCTCCTACGAAAATATTCTAATTGAGACATGTTGACAGAATACATTTCTTTGGGTGAGAAAGTATCCACCAGGGTGGGGAACAGACGG
>JABBCR010000466.1:0-19998 GCA_014849445.1 Cercopithecus mona
CTGTGGGTGTCTCGGGGTGCCCCACGTCCCCAAAGACCAAGGGTCACAGATCCACATTGTCCAACAACACTTCAGACATGGTCTCGAGCCTGGGAACCCTGCTGGCCAGCCCAGGCCAGCCCTAGAATAGAGGTGTGAGGGGTGACATCTGCACCTCTTAAAAAAAAAAAAAGGCAGATATTCAGTGCCACATTTAAAATGGTCATGGCGGCCAGGCACAGTGGCTCATGTGTGTAATGCCAGCACTTTGGGAGGCCAAGGTTGGCAGATCACTTGAGGTCAGGAGTTCAAGACCAGCCTGGCCAACACGGTGAGACCCCTGTCTCTACTAAAAATACAAAAATTAGCTGGGCATGGTGGCAGGCACCTGTAATCCCAGCTACTCGGGTGGCTGAGACACAAGATTCTCTTGAACCCTGGAAGCAGAGGTTACAGTGAGCTGAGATTATGCCACTGCAATCCAGCCTGGGTGACAGAGCAAGACTCTGTCTCAAAAATAAAAAGAATAAATAATAACAAAAGAAAAAAATATATATGCATTCCTAGTCGCTTGGAGCTGCAGCAACAAAGCTGGTGATATATTTTGGGTGTTTCTAATCAATGTTTTCCATGAGCTACACTGCAAGTCTCAACCTTGGCCCTGCTACAGTAATCATCTATTACAAATTAAAACAAGAGCCATAACTCTGTCTCCTACGAAAATATTCTAATTGAGACATGTTAACAGAATACATTTCTTTGGGTGAGAAAGTATCCACCAGGGTGGGGAACAGACGGCCCACCAATTGTGCTGTGGCCCTGACCACCAAGGACTCACGAATCGTCCACAGCAAGGCTGGCGACTCAAAAAGAACACTAAATTGCTCTTTGACATTAATTCTTAAACCTTGAGAAACCAAAGTTCTCTTTGTAACAGACTTGAAAAAGGATGAAGTCAGAAGTAGCTCAGCAGAGATGCACCAACTCTTACCTGGGAGAGACACCCCTTGCTAATCACGTCTGGATTAACGGATGTGCTAAAAGCATCTCTTCCAACAGAGACACAGACTGCAAACAGGAGTGCTGTGAACACCTTCCCCAGATAACCCAGTCCTGACCCATCCACCCCTCAGGAGGTCCCCAGACAAGTCCAGTAAGGAAATGACCCCACAGCAGATTCAGGTGCAGGCAGTGAGGATAGTGGCATCAGGGAATTCCACCGTAAACCTTGGCAGCACGCAGGGAGGTGTACCCACCTGGACAGGTGAAGTCAAAAGTGCAGGATGATCTGGCCATTCCAAATATGCAGGGCATTCCAATTTTGTTAAAATGAAACCAAGCCTTTGAAAAGGCCCAGACTTCACACAATGTATGGTATTCATAGTGTGGAGGGCACTGTAGAGAAGTTATCAGAGGGTTCATGACGGCAAGATCCACGGAGGCTCTGCCATGTGCCAGGTATGAGACAACTATTTACATAAAACACCTCATTTCACCCTACACAGAGTCCACAGACTGCTCCACAGTCTCCCAGTTAAGAGTTGGTGCATCTCTGCTGAGCTACTTCTGCCTTCATCCTTTCTCAACTGCTTCATGTTTCACCCTACACAGAGTCCACAGACTGCTCCACATTTCACCCTACAGAGTTCACAGATTGCTCCACATTTCACCCACAGAGTCCACAGACTGCTCCACATTTCACCCTACAGAATCCACAGACTTCTCCACATTTCACCCTACAGAGTCCACAGACTACTTCACATTTCACCCTACAGAATCCACAGACTTCTCCACATTTCACGCTACAGAGTCCACAGACTGCTCCACATTTCAATCACAGAGTCCACAGACTTCTCCACATTTCACCCTACAGAGTCCACAGACTGCTCCACATTTCACCCTACAGAGTCCACAGACTGCTCCACATTTCACCCTACACAGAGTACAGAGACTGCTTCACAAAATACTACCAAAGGGGACCATCAAATGATCCCCAAGAAGTAATGAGCGCCTTAAAAGTATGAAAGCCAACCTCCTCCCCCTCTCTTAATTCCCCGTCCCCATTTCCACAGTACCAAGGAAATATGAAGGGCCAGTGACGCCCCACTGAAGAACGCTCTCCTGGTGGTTACGCTCTGTACATAGGGAGCACAACACTGCTCCGTGCTGTGCGAGGCTACTATTCTATACTACACTAGTACGATCTGTTTGTTCTATTCTATACTATTCCATTCTCTACGATAGAATACTACAGCTTCATTCTATACTATAAAATACTGTACTATCTGGTCTATTTTCTTCTATACGGAAAGCAGTTAGCCAGCTTGCTTTAGGCAGATAGTAAGGGAAGGGTCCCAGAGAGCCTCCAGCCCATGTTTTGTGCAGATAGGGGGACTTGCACGGGGATCTCGCCTAAACATGCTCACAGCAGACTAAGGGTCCCCATGCACACGGGGGAATGGGGTGGAACCACCAGCAATTTGCTCCTTAGACAGGGAGCCCAGCCCCATCAGCTTCTATATAAAAGCCCTTATAGTCAACTGGGAAGGGAGCGACCAGCAACCTGCTCTCAGGACCCCTCTTTTCGCTGAGAGCTTAACTTTTAGCTTAATAAGTTCCACTGCACTCACTCTTCGACGCCCCCGTGTCTGTTTCTTCCTGGTCAAGAGACAAGAACCTGGACCCAGCTGAGCTAAAGAGCAAAACTCCTGCATCAGTGCTACAGAACACTATCCTCTCTGTTCTGTGCCATGCGACTCTACTATTCCACACCATACTATGTAATATTAATACTATGCTGTGTGTTCTAATCTAGACTGTATTATGCTATGCAATACTACGCCATTAGTTCAACTGTATAGTCTACAATACTATCCCACTTGTTCTATTTTAGGCCATGAAATACTATTTGTCCTATTGTATACTATACTACATAATGTTACACTGTTTCTTCTATTCTATGCTACCCTATATAACATTATACTATTTGTTCTATTCTGCGCTACTCTATATAATTCTATTCTGTTTGTTCCATTCTATACAATACCTTGCATCATTTTACCATGTTCCACGATACAAGAGTAGAGTCAGTTATACTTTCATAATCTCTTTTCCAAGCTCTTACCCAGTAAGAAATGTGATGTTTTACTATGCCTCACATAAATGCACATTTCATGATAATCAATGCCATTTCCTATGGTTATAGAATTCTGTCTCTATGATTCTATTGATACGGCTTCTTTGGGCTTTTCTGTAAGTCCTTTACAGTGTCTGGTTTCCTAGTGAAAAGATGACTAAGATCCCGATAAGATCCTATAAAACCAGCATTCACACACGCTCACCTGTGTGCACACTGCTGGACTCCGTGTTGAAGGAGTGACAGGAAGACAGACGGCTATCGGTGGATGGAAGGCAACAAGCACAGAGTAGATTCCAGAACTGAGACATGTACCAAGGCTCTGGCACAGCTGAGGGTCGATCCCAATTCTAGCCTCTCACAGAAAGGCAGAGGAGACTTAGCACAAAGAGCATGGAACTTTGCTTTAATAAAGCAAATGCTGACCATCCACTGTGAGGAACTCAAGGAGAAATGGCAGTAGGCTCTACTAATAACTACAGCTGTGAAAAATGGAAGGGAGAGGGTACATTTTCACATGGGCCATGTGGAAAGTTGGCTGGACCTGCCGCTGGACCTGACACTGGACCTGACCCTGGACCTGCCGCTGGACCTGCCCCTGGACCTGACGCTGGACCTGCCGCTGGACCTGTCCCTGGACCTGATGCTGGACCTGCCGCTGGACCTGATGCTGGACTTGACGCTGGACCTGACGCTGGACCTGCCCCTGGACCTGCCCCTGGACCTGCCACTCGGTCTGCTACTGGACTGCTAACAAATGCTGCAGATTTTTATGGAGAGAAAAGTACAATGCATCTGAGAGCAGCTGTCCCAGCTCTGGATGAAGCCGGCAGAACAAGGAAGCAGCAGAGACGCTGGTATCATTCAGTGGGCAGAGTCAATGACCCTCCTCTAAGTCCAGAAAAGCTCAACCTGCATGTCTGCAACTAGAAATACCAATCATAAGCCAGACCTCCTGGCAAATACCATTGACCCGCTGTAATTCTGTGTGGTGTATTATGTCCCATGTACAGGAAATCATTCACAAACCCTTTAACCAGGAAGTACTAACATGACTTTTAATGCAATATAACAGCTTTGCACCCATTTAACATATATTTAACCCCAGGGGTATACATAAATATTTTATAGAACATCAGGCATGTTTACCTAATGGCTCGAACTTTCACAATGTCTGTCTCCCTGAGAGGACAGCGGAGGATCCACGCACTGTCTCCAGGAACGTGCCCCTCCCAGAGAGGATTCACAAATCAAATGTGCACATGCACGCATGCACAGATACATATCACACACGTACATACACATGCACACGCACACCTACATGCAATACATACATTCACACATGCACACACATTCACATAATCACATAATACCAACACATAACACATGCATACACATACACACAACACTCAAACACACATGCATATACATACACATTCAGACACACGTACATATGTAAATACGTAGACATAACATGCACAAATATACATGTATAACTATACACACACGAGCATCCATCCATGCCTACTTGCACATATGTGCAGTCGTGCCTAAACATGTAACACATGCACACACATACATGCAACACAAATACACATGCACACATATACACATGCATGCACATGTACATTACACACAAAGGCACACATACATGCACAACACATATACATGCAATACACACTTTCATACACATAAATGCAAATACACACACATATATATACACCCCTCAAAGACCCCATTATTCAATTCTAAACAAAGTGGTTTATCCCCCAAATGTACCTTCTCGAAATTAATAAGCTCTACTGCACATTTCTTGTTTCAAATAATGAGGTCTCACACACAGCACACACACATTTATACTCCAATACGTGTGAACATATAAATAGAAATAGGCACACGTGCACGAAGACCCTCTTCTGTAAAGGTGTTCTCAAACTTGAACTGAACGAATTCTGCTAATTATAGTCAGAGTCAGTAAAGATATATATTTGACCTCGGAATGAATATACTCGTTCTTTTCGTTACCCCTGGCAACAGCAAGAATGTAAAACAGAGTTGTGCGATACCATGTCACTTATTCAATCCCAATTCCTGGGATCTGACCCACTTGTAATAGCGTTTCTGTCTGAGTGATTTCCTTCTGACTAAAATCATGAGATAATTCCTTCTCTTCCTGCTTTCTCTTTCCCAGGCCTTTTCACTGCCCTTTCATCATCTCGGAAACTAAATCATACTTGTCAAAATGGAAGGCAAAGAAACAGTCTTAGGAGAGAATCCCACAATGGAATGGACCCAAGAGAGGAAAAAATATTCTTTTTGAAAATGTACAAAAGGAAAAGTCAAGAGGCCTGGGTTCCCTCTCGCGACAGAAACAGACGTCAGCATAGCAGATCACTTAGCACAGTTCAGCTCTGTGTGTGAAACAGAGATTCTAGTCCTTGACCCTGTTTCAAGCTCTGTGTGTGAAACAGATTCTAGCCCTTGTCCCTGTTTCATGATGTTGCAGTGAAGGAAACAAAACAGACAAAGGGCACAGGCTGCAGAAAAGGATTTTAAAAGGATGACTTTTAAAATGTGCACCTGCTTTTCAAGGGCACAATGAGGATATTTTCAAGTATATTAAAGCTGATTTATAAGAGATGGGTATAAAGACTCTACAAGGTCATTAGACTTTAGACTTACAAAGAAAACAAATCACATTCTCCTAGCATCACGAGTCAGGTGTTCCACAAATACTAAGATAGCCACCGCAACGGGATCCACTATGAGGGGTCAAAACATAACCCCCGAAGCGTGGCCCAGAGCTCCTATAACCTGATTTCTAGGAATCTAATTTTCAACATCCTCACAGCTAGCACATCACAAAAATACAGAGCTCCAAATGCCGTAACACAAGTGCTAAGAACACCTAGCCAAAAATATACGATGCATTTCAGGCAAAAATACGAGAATTAGAAGAACACGAGTTTTATAAGTTCTTCAAAAGCTGGTGCCGGTTGAGGCTCTTCTGCAGACTTCAACAAAAGACACGCTAGAATTAGCCATTGACGGTAACCCTGAGTCAACACACACAGTGTTCGGAAAAGTACAAGGCCTGCTCCGGCCTTGAGACCCCTGGGAACTTTCTCTGGACCGCACCGAGTGGATGTCTTTGAGAACTCAAAATAACCAACAACAGCCCATGAACAGAGAAAGAAGACTGCAGCCTCCCTGGGGACCTGGCTCCATGCCTGCCCCCTTTCTTCCGGGTACCTTTGCCCTTCCTGGCTCCCTCCTCCACCTGGAGATGCTCTGGGTTCAGGCCCCTCTCCAGCTGTGTCTTAGTCCACGGCTGGCTGCTCGTGTGAAGCACCAGGCCTTGAAGGACCATCTCCACCTGCTCCCTGCACTTCCCTCCCACTTCCACCTTGACCTCCAGGCTCTGGCTACTCTCAGGGATCAGGGCTGCCAGGCTCCCCTCACAGGCTCCAACTGGAGTCCTGCCCCCTGGTTTTCAGCAACGCTTGGGACTTTCTCCTGGAAACTCTCGGCTCTTGACTTTAGTGAACTGCGCCATCCAGCCCTTCTCTGGACTCAGCAGGACCTTTTCTGGGTCTTCCAACTCTTCCTCCATTTCCAAAAGTGGGCTTTCCCTTGGCCTCCTCTCTCCAGACATGCACGCCTCCCACTCTGGCTACTTGACCTGCACTTCTACGTAAGAGGCTCCCAAATGCACCCTGCTCCAGATTTTCCCCAAGCCTCCTCCTGTATTTCCAGACTCGCAGCTTGCAGTGGTGTCTGTAAGTATCTCCGAGTCAGGTCCACACTTGCTTCTCCTGATTTCTGGCAAAGCGCAACGCCGACCTCGGGGTGCAGACTCGCAGCTTCTTCCGCCTTCCTGCACTCCCTCTTCCCCTCCTGACCCAGGCACCGAATCGCTCAGCTCACTGGCTGCCTTCTCTCCTCCTCTCGCCACAGCGAGTGCCCTGTATGAGCCTGCTCTGTCCCCCGGCTCCACGACATGTCGCACATCAGAGACAGGATCCTCTCCGAAACCCTCAGTGGCTCCCTAGTATCCAACAGGTAAGGACTTCCACATTCTTGTCCCAATGTAACTTTCTGGTCTCAGATATGCACATGCATATTTTGTCTATTCAAAGAGAGTACATGCCTCACACCTGCTCTCATTCCTGGGCTCCTAGCTCCTCCTGAAGGTGCTGTATGAGCTACCTATGCACTTTGCAAACACTAACTGAACATGCGCTTGGAGAACACTTACTTGATAATTTTGTGGCATTGCCGGATAACGTGGACAAAGTGAGAACTACGCAGGCGTGTGGATGCTGCCTTGCCCAGACCTCACTTACCCAGACACTCCCAGATGCTCAAAGTGACCAGCCCTATTGGCGCACAGGCAGGCGCAGGCTGCACCCCCACAACTGCGCCCCGCGAGCTGAACTATAATCATGAAGCAGCTGTTTGCTCCTAAATCTGTTTATGCCGGTGTACTTGTTACACATTACTGAAACCAATAAAGTATGACTCCAAAGAGACAATAATTGTATGAAAACTAAGTTGGATGCCTTTCAAAGACTTAATAGAGGGGAAATTTTTTTTTCATTTTAATCTCTTCTAAATTGCTATCAAATTAGGTATGGGCAAAAAATATAGGCAATGTTTGAGGAAATCATTTTTAAAGGTTTCAAATCTAACATAACTTGTTTCTCTTGTGTTGCCTATTCTCTTCTAGAAGAATCAAAACTGTGGCAGGCCTGGGATGGCTGTGGTTGAGGAAAGAGGCCACACCCACTGCCAGTAGAACCACGCTCAGCAGCAGCCTAGCCCCGCGTGGAAGAGGCGTGAACACTCTTGGGAGAGGCGGATGTGCACTAACCGTTCCCAGCTCTGATCTCTTTGATTAACTGAATATGGTGATTGGTTTTATCTGAACGTCAGACAAAAGGGTGTCTACGCCCAGGAAAAACTCTAAACACGCTGGACCCTGCTGGGGCAGATGGTGACCGTGACCCAGTGATGCCACTCTCCAGTGGGCAGCCAGCCCAGTATCCTAATCGTAAAGGACATTCATAGCAACACTACGAAAAAGAAACACTGTTCTTTTTCGTTCTGACCCGGAAAAGTGAAATTTAAAACATTAAATATACAGGTTCTAACTAAGAGGCAGACGGACCAGGCGCGGTGGCTCACGCTTGTAATCCCAACCCCTTGGAAGGCTGAGGTGGGTGGACAACTTGATATCAGGAGTTCGAGACCAGCCTGGCCAACATGGTGAAACCCCATCTCTACTAAAAATGCAAAAATTACCCGGATGTGGTGGCGGGCACCTGTAATCCCAGCTACTTAGGAGGCTGAGGCAGGAGAATCGCTTGAACCCGGGAGGTGGAGATTGCAGTGAGCCGAGATCACGCCACCGCACTGCAGCCTGGGCAACATCTTCTCAAAAAAAGTAAAATAAAACAAAACAAAATAAAATAAAATTAAATTAAATTAAATTAAATTAAATTAAAATAAAAAGCAGTCAAACAAAAGGAGATTTCGTCTGATCTTAAAAACAGAAGTATTTGATTCACAGCCTGGATAATTGAAGATCTGCATAGAAATCACCTAGGGCCTCGCCCTCCCTCACAACAGAGTGGGATAGAGGGAAGGAGGGCCGGAGGTGGGCCCCTTGTCCACGAGAGGCTCCTCCCGCCCCATCCCCTTCCTCAGGAGGGCGGCCTGCCCAACGCAGGTCCGTTCTCCCCAGGTAAGACCGCGATGTCTCTACAGGAACACCCACCTCCCTTCCGTGCAATCCACTCCAGCTGCTCACGGCCAGTCAAGGGGGGCGCTCTTCAGAAAGGGGCAAACGGCTTCAGGGAGAGCCTGAACTCCCACGTCCCAGGTGTGGCTTACCAGGGAGCACAGAGGAAGGATGCAGGTCCCGAGGAGGAGGAGGCGCAGGAGGACGATGAGAGAGACAAGAGAGACAAGAGAGGCCACCCAGTGGCGGGCTGAGCGCAGGACCTGGCTGAGGCCTCCTGGGGAGGGGCAGAGGCAAACATGCTGCTGCTTCTAGGCTGCTCGGGAGGATACAAGCTCGGAAGGGGCTGCAAGGCAGGACTCGCTGAAGAGCAGTCATGTGGATGCCCCGCCTCTCACACGGCACACACTGACAACATGCTACTCACAATCAACACAACACGCATGTACAATGCGCTTATACAACACTGACAACACACAATGCATACAAACACACACAACCTATACAACACATACCCAATGCATGCAACTCACAACACAATATGTATTTATAACACTCATGCAACACATAACCAATACACACAACTCACAACACAACATGTACGTACAACACACTCATACACACATACAGCACACGTAACTCACAAACAACACAACACGCATGTACAATGCGCTTATACAACACTGACAACACACAATGCACACAAACACACACAACCTATACAACACATACCCAATGCATGCAACTCACAACACAGTATGCATTTATAAGACTCATGCAACACACAACCAATACATGCAACTCACAACACAACATGTACGTACAACACACTCATACACACATACAGCACACGTAACTCACAAACAACACAACACGCATGTACAATGCGCTTATACAACACTGACAACACACAATGCACACAAACACACACAACCTATACAACACATACCCAATGCATGCAACTCACAACACAGTATGCATTTATAAGACTCATGCAACACACAACCAATACATGCAACTCACAACACAACATGTACGTACAACACACTCATACACACATACAGCACACATAACTCACATACAACACAACACGCACGTACAATGCACTCATACAGCACACACAACACACAACTCACATACAACAGGCACATGCAACACAATATGCTTTTATAAGACTCATGCAACACACAACCAATACATGCAACTCACAACACAACATGTACGTACAACACACTCATACACACATACAGCACACATAACTCACATACAACAAACACGCATGTACAATGCACTCATACAGCACACACAACACACAACTCACATACAACATGCACATACAACACACTCATACAACACACAACACTCATATAGCACACAACACACGCAACTCACAACACAACATGCACACACAACACTCACACAACATACACACAATACATGCAACTCACCACATACACATTCAACCGACTCATACAGCTCACGTACAACACATGCAACTCACGTTCAACACAACATTCACCTACAGCACACACAACACACGCAACTCAACGCAACATTCACGTACCCACAACACAACATACACATACAATACACTCATACAACACATACAAGAAATGCAACTCACGCACAACACAACATGCACTCACAACACACTCACACAACATATAACACATACAACATACACAATACCTGCAACTCAACACAAATACATGTACAATGCACTCACAACACACAACACTTATACAACACACAACACGTGCAACTCACAAACACACGTACAACACACTCATACAACACACAACACTCACACAACATACACACAATACATGCAACTATATACAACATACACATACTCACAACACATAACATTCATACAACATACAAAACATACAACTCACAAATACATGTACAACACACTCATACAACACACAACACTCAAATATACAATAAATGCAACTCAAGACAATATGCACATACAACACACATACAACCCATGCAACTCACATACAACACAACACACTCATACAACACATTCATACAACACACACTGTATAGATTCTAAGTATGAAATAGAAAACAGTACACGCGTGGTTTCTAAAGTATGATGAGTTTTTTCAAGAAGGTCGTCCAACATCCAAACTGGTACCATGTCCTCATTTTCAGCTGCTGTTGAGATTCAAGCATTTTTATCATCTGCTCTATGAATTATAATACAGCATAAACCCATTTTTCATTTTACACCCACTTTGGTGTGGGGTGCTCCAAAACAGGGGCCAGGAGCCTCAGAGTCATCCCTCGGAACAAAACACAACCCACACTCAGAGGCCAGGAAGGGAACTCGGGGGGCGACACACACTCTCTCATCTGCAGAGCTCTGCTTCAATTACTTCACACGGAACCAGGGCTGGAACGGGGTTGGTGAGGGTACAGACGTGGCAAACTGGAAAGAAACTGGCAGGTGGAGAAAGATCGGCCAAAATCCAAGGAAAAATGCTGAACACTTTCCACAAATAGTTCACACGACAGATGATACTCGGGCTACTGAAAGTTTATTGAGAGGGGTCTTGCTCCAAAGAAAAAGTTCTCTCCCAAGGTTATGGAAGATTCACAGCAGACACCTGCCCCCAACACACCATCTGCGGAGGGCCTACGAGTCAAAAAGAAGGTAAGACGGAAGTAAGGGTGCAGGGGGAGGAGAGCGGGAGGGGACTGAGAACTCGGAACCAAGTGAAGTGATGGGCGGACACTGAATGCCTGACTCCGGGGTTATCATCTCAGATAACAAGTCTGTTGAAGTCCGTAGTAACAGTGTTAGTGCTTTCACTGAACCTGCACTCAACACTGGAGAACCTCCCTGTGTTATGAAGACGATCTGAAAAATAACATTAATTCACAATGTAGAGTGACGATTCAGCCACAGAAAATAAAACTGATATAATCCACTGCAAGTCACACTGTGTCTTTCTTGAAGGCTGGTTCATGATGCAGAAAAGAGGCAGCTTGAGATCTAAAATACTGAAACTGGCAGACACCTCGTTTCCCTGAATTCTCACAACGTGGCACCAGCTAGGGTAAGACAGAGTGGCTTTCAGAGCTTCCAGAACAACTGCACAGAGTGTGTATTCCATGAATGCTTGTTAAATGAATGATTGATATAAGGTCGTCTGTGCTGACCTTTGCTGGTCTGTTGACTGTGGGTTTCAGAGCATTGACCTCATTCCTGGAGCAGCCAGTTCTTCCCAGAGTGCCGGCTGCTGGAGGACAAAGCCCAGGGCTTCTGTCCTGCAGCAACGCGCTCAGGACCCTGAGCTGGGCACGCTGGGGGCCTCTCCAGCAGGAGATCCCCAGTCCTGACCTTGCAATACCAGTGAACCCCAGGGGAGTCCCAAGTGCTCAAAATCAAGTAAATGTCCATTGCGATTTAACATATCAATTTCAGAAGAAAGGGCAGATTGCCGCCTCCCTCCTCAAACTAGGGACCATAAATCAATCCACGGCCGTAACTGAGGCTCTGCCTTAAATCCTGCTAAAACTACCAGCCAAACACTCAAATTTACATTAGAGTTAAAGGGAAAAAAAACCAAACACCTGTAAGAAATGGTCAAGTAACCTGTGATACATCAACCTAAAGATTAAACATTAAAACAATGAAGTAGCAAGATATTAAAAATATATAAACTCTATGTACATCGTGGCTCAAGGTTCTAAAATTACACAGAGAGAAAGACAGGAATGGAAGGGGGATAGGTTTACAGATACATTTTTTATTTTTTATTTTTTAATTTTAAATATTACTTCTCTAACGTATGATTTGACTAACCAGATAATTCAGCCAAAAAAAAAAAATCAATTATGCCTATAGATAAATATGTACAGAATCCTTCTCTCTGGTGCCAATGGAATTAGTTTGGGTCTGGTCCACAGTCTTCAATCTTTTAATTAAGACACAAAAACCATCTGTCAAGCTATTAGAAAAAAAAAAAAGATTTATAACCAGGAGCCCAGAAGAAAAGGACCCGCTATGTATCACAGCGTCTCTCCACGCCTCTCCACCCCGACAATGCTCCCTCTTTCCCCATTTTCATACCTACAGCACAAAGCACTTAGTAAAGAACTATCGCAATTCATGAGTCGCACAGCACAAAGGGCCGATGTCGCTGCCAAACATACCCTGCAGCCCCAAAACGAAGCGGCAACCCCCAGTAAAGGAAGAATGAGAGGCTGCTGGTTGTAATTTTAAATCTCGCAACTCAATGTCTTTGCACTTTCCTGCTTTGTTGGTTTCAAGGGCTTATTAAAATTAACCCCCCTACTGGATATTGAAGAAAGAAAGCAGGATGGTTGTGCAGGCTCTGAAGAGGCAGAGCCTTCGTTCCGGGGCCACCGCTGTCTTTCTACCCACAGCAGACGGGTTGACCAATTAGTCTCCCTTAGAGGGCGCTGTTTATGATCATCGCGAACAAATGGATGCAATTGCTTCTTTTGAGATGCAGCAAGTTCTGGGCCCTCAGCAGAAAAAAAAAAAAAAACCAGGGCACTGGCACAATAGTCATAACCTCTGCGTGACACACACACAGAAGGAAAATTAAAGCGCTGGAGGCGGAGTCGTTCGGAAAGGGAAGGTGGAAGCAGGAAGGACGCCCACAGAATAGAGTGGTCAGAAACCGACCACGTCACTAAAGGGTGCCTTAGACGGTCCACAGGACAAAATGCCCCTCTTTCCAGGGTAAACACCCGTTTGCCAAACAGCCAGTGACGGCAAGCAGGAGTTTGCTTTTTTTTTTTTAAGGCGTCGAGTAACGAGGAGAAGAGCAAGAAATGAGCTTAATAATGGGACTGACAGGGCCCTGGGCTGGTGACTCAGCTGATGTGCACAGCATCAAAACCCACGTTCCTCAATGCGCTCCCTCTGCAGTTCAGGGCAGCACTACAACTCACCCCATAAATCACTGCTTAAAAAAGCAGTTCTAAAAAAAGAGAAGACCCATTTGAAAGCAGCTGGAGGAGGAAGACAGAGAGTGACTCGCAGAATCCAACCGCTTGTAGCTTCGGAATCATAACAAGAATATGAAACTAGCCGATCTAGTGTGAGGCAGAACAGAGATGCTGTCACGGTTCTCAGGAGGCTGAGCGGGAAGCCCATGGCTCAGGCCCCGCAACGCCCTAATGGTGCCTGGAGCAGCCCACAGGTTTGTGTCCTTCGTGTGGGTTCACCTTCCTAACTTCCTGGGTAAATTCAATGTATAGCATTTATTCGCCAAGAAAAGAACATTCAAATCAAACTACTGTCATAACTCTGAAAGACTCTTAACACTCCAGTCCACAAGTTCAAAAGCCCACAAATATCAGTGCTGCCACTGTGCAGGCAACAATGTTTTTGATGCATCATGCACGTAACCAGTAACGATGTTTTCATGTTTTCCATAGCCATCTCATTCAGGATACTTAAATATCTGTGACGACTTGACACTTAGTTATCTGTGACTTTCAGATAGATTTAACAAGTCTACCTGACGGAGAAGGCCTCACCCTCCTGATCCTGGGCACAGGCGCCCCTACGTGCACCCGCGGCGCCGCTGACGTCCCGGAGTCCCAGCTTTCTGGTCCTTCCGGTCCGCGGAGGCTGGCGGGAGGGCCTGGGACCCATTTTAGTTTTCAGTTTTGTCACGAGTCGGAAGGCGACAGCACATGCGAGCACAAGAAACCCTTTTTGTAAATCTTCCAGCGGAAACGCGAGGGTCTGCCGGACCGCCTCGGAGAGGCCAGGCGGGAACCCAGAGCATCCCCGCCGCGTCCTGCATTGCAGCAGCCGGGACCCCGCCCACACCGCGCGGGGCACGAGGCGACAGGAGGCGTGCGGGGACCCGGCTGTTTCTTCCTCGACATGCTGGGTGGTGGCGTGGGGCGGAGTTGGGGGTCGGGGGGCCAATTAGGAAGTGATCGCGCTGTACCCTCGCTTCGGAGGGGAAGCCCGGCCCCGTCCTACAGCTCAGAGGCAGAACGACCCCCGAGGGCGCTCCAGGCGACCCCCTCTGCCAGGCTCAATTTAAAACATAAGCCGGAGGGGATGGAAAGCTCACTATCTTTCGGATGGAGGTTCCTACCGCCATGTCCCTTCCTCCTCCGCCCCACCCAGCAAGGACCCCGGGGCTGCCTTGACGGCTCACGCTGCTCCGCAGGTACCCCTGGCCCTGCCGCTCCCGGGCATCGGCTTCGACCCAGTTCTCCCGATCGCTTCCCCATCTTCCCCCGGGTACTCCCATCGCTCCCCCAATCTTCTGCCCTGTCCCCCCATCCCCTTCGCCCTGTTCTCCCTCTCTCTGTCCGTCCCGACCTCGCCGCCTGGAGGGGGACGCGCACCTTGAGCATCCCCGCCGCTGGTCAGCACGCCGATGGCCTTTCCGGCCCCGGAGAGGTGCTCCAGGAACTTCCGCAAGGAGCCCTTGGGGGCCCGGGAGTCGTCCGCGTCCATGGCGAGGAGGCCGAGGGGAGTCGCTAGTCCGGCTGCGCGGCAGGCAATGGGGACCCTACTCGCGCGCGCCGGACTCGGAACTGCTGCCTCGCCCGCGCCCCCGCCCGGCGCCGGCGCCAATGGGCGGTGACGGGCTGGGCCCGAGCGCACCGGAGGGCCTGCGGGTGCGGGGGCGCGGCTAGGGACAGGAGCAGGGAAAGGGGCAGGGAAAGGGCAGGGGCTGGCGGGAGGGCCTGGGACCCATTTTAGTTTTCAGTTTTGTCACGAGTCGGAAGGCGACAGCACATGCGATCACAAGAAACCCTTTTTCTAAATCTTCCAGCGGAAACGCGAGGGTCTGCCGGACCGCCTCGGAGAGGCCAAGCGGGAACCCAGAGCATCCCTGCCGCTGGTCAGCACGCCGATGGCCTTGCGGGCCCCGAAGAGGTGCTCCAGGAACTTCCGCAAGGAGCCCTTGGGGGCCCGGGAGTCGTCCGCGTCCCTGGCGAGGAGGCCGAGGGGAGTCGCTAGTCCGGCTGCGCGGCAGGCAATGGGGACCCTACTCGCGCGCCGGACTCGAACTGCTGCCTCGCCCGCGCCCCCGCCCGGCGCCGGCGCCAAGGGGCGGTGACGGGCGGGGCCCGAGCGCACGGGAGGGCCTGCGGGTGCGGGGGCGCGGCTAGGGACAGGAGCAGGGAAAGGGGCAGGGAAAGGGCAGGGGCTGGCGGGAGGGCCTGGGACCCATTTTAGTTTTCAGTTTTGTCACGAGTCGGAAGGCGACAGCACATGCGAGCACAAGAAACCCTTTTTCTAAATCTTCCAGCGGAAACGCGAGGGTCTGCCGGACCGCCTCGGAGAGGCCAAGCGGGAACCCAGAGCATCCCCGCCGCGTCCTGCATTGCAGCAGCCGGGACCCCGCCCACACCGCGCGGGGCACGAGGCGACAGGAGGCGTGCGGGGACCCGGCTGTTTCTTCCTCGACATGCTGGGTGGTGGCGTGGGGCGGAGTTGGGGGTCGGGGGGCCAATTAGGAAGTGATCGCGCTGTACCCTCGCTTCGGAGGGGAAGCCCGGCCCCGTCCTACAGCTCAGAGGCAGAACGACCCCCGAGGGCGCTCCAGGCGACCCCCTCTGCCAGGCTCAATTTAAAACATAAACCGGAGGGGATGGAAAGCTCACTATCTTTCGGATGGAGGTTCCTACCGCCATGTCCCTTCCTCCTCCGCCCCACCCGGCAAGGACCCCGGGGCTGCCTTGACGGCTCACACTGCCCCGCAGGTACCCCTGCCCTGCCGCTCCCGGGCATCGGCTTTGACCCAGTTCTCCCGATCGCTTCCCCATCTTTCCCCGGGTACTCCCATCGCTCCCCCAATCTTCTGCTCTGTCCCCCCATCCCCTTCGCCCTGTTGTCCCTCTCTCCATCCGTCCCGACCTCGCCGCCTGGAGGGGGACGCGCACCTTGAGCATCCCCGCCGCTGGTCAGCACGCCGATGGCCTTGCCGGCCCCGGAGAGGTGCTCCAGGAACTTCCGCAAGGAGCCCTTGGGGGCCCGGGAATCGTCCGCGTCCATGGCGAGGAGGCCGAGGGCAGCCGCTAGTCCGGGTGCGCAGCAGGCAATGGGGACCCTGCCCGCGCGCGCCCGACTCGGAACCGCCGCCCCGCCCGCGCCCCTTAGAGGGCGCTGTTTATGATCATCATCGCGAACAAATGGATGCAATTGCTTCTTTTGAGATGTAGCAAGTTCTGGGCCCTCAGCAGAAAAAATAAAAAAGGACACTGGCACAATAGTCATAACCTCTGCGTGACACACACACAGAAGGAAAATTAAAGCGCTGGAGGCGGAGTCGTTCGGAAAAGGAAGGTGGAAGCAGGAAGGACGCCCACAGAATAGAGTGGTCAGAAACCGACCACGTCACTAAAGGGTGCCTTAGACGGTCCACAGGACAAAATGCCCCTCTTTCCAGGGTAAACACCCGTTTGCCAAACAGCCAGTGACGGCAAGCAGGAGTTTGCTTTTTTTTTTTTAAGGCGTCGAGTAACGAGGAGAAGAGCAAGAAATGAGCTTAATAATGGGACTGACAGGGCCCTGGGCTGGTGACTCAGCTGATGTGCACAGCATCAAAACCCACGTTCCTCAATGCGCTCCCTCTGCAGTTCAGGGCAGCACTACAACTCACCCCATAAATCACTGCTTAAAAAAGCAGTTCTAAAAAAAGAGACGACCCGTTTGAAAGCAGCTGGAGGAGGAAGACAGAGAGTGACTCGCAGAATCCAACCGCTTGTAGCTTCGGAATCATAACAAGAATATGAAACTAGCCGATCTAGTGTGAGGCAGAACAGAGATGCTGTCACGGTTCTCAGGAGGCTGAGCGGGAAGCCCATGGCTCAGGCCCCGCAACGCCCTAATGGTGCCTGGAGCAGCCCACAGGTTTGTGTCCTTCGTGTGGGTTCACCTTCCTAACTTCCTGGGTAAATTCAATGTATAGCATTTATTCGCCAAGAAAAGAACATTCAAATCAAACTACTGTCATAACTCTGAAAGACTCTTAACACTCCAGTCCACAAGTTCAAAAGCCCACAAATATCAGTGCTGCCACTGTGCAGGCAACAATGTTTTTGATGCATCATGCACGTAACCAGTAACGATGTTTTCATGTTTTCCATAGCCATCTCATTCAGGATACTTAAATATCTGTGACGACTTGACACTTAGTTATCTGTGACTTTCAGATAGATTTAACAAGTCTACCTGACGGAGAAGGCCTCACCCTCCTGATCCTGGGCACAGGCGCCCCTACGTGCACCCGCGGCGCCGCTGACGTCCCGGAGTCCCAGCTTTCTGGTCCTTCCGGTCCGCGGAGGCTGGCGGGAGGGCCTGGGACCCATTTTAGTTTTCAGTTTTGTCACGAGTCGGAAGGCGACAGCACATGCGAGCACAAGAAACCCTTTTTGTAAATCTTCCAGCGGAAACGCGAGGGTCTGCCGGACCGCCTCGGAGAGGCCAGGCGGGAACCCAGAGCATCCCCGCCGCGTCCTGCATTGCAGCAGCCGGGACCCCGCCCACGCCGCGCGGGGCCCGAGGCGACAGGAGGCCCACGGGGATCCGGCCGTTTCTTCCTCGACATGCTGGGGGGTGGCGTGGGGCGGAGTTGGGGGGCGGGGGCAACTTAAGAAGTGATCGCGCTGTACCCAGGATTCGGAGGGGAAGCCTGGCCCCATCCTACAGCTCAGAGGCAGAACGACCCCCGAGGGTGCTCCAGGCGACCCCCTCTGCCAGGCACAATTTAAAACATAAACCGGAGGGGGTGGAAAGCTCACTGTTTTCCGGATGGAGGTTCCTACCGCCATGTCCCTTCCTCCTCCGCCCCACCCGGCAAGGACCCCGGGGCTGCCTTGCCGGCTCCCGCCGCCCCGCAGGTACCCCTGCCGCTCCCGGGCACGGGCTTCTCCCCAGTTCTTCCCATCGCTTCCCCACCTTTCCCCGGGTCCTCCCATCGCTTCCCCCTCTTCTGCGCCGTTCCCTCATCCCCTTCGCCCTGTTTTCCCCTTCTCCCTCTTCTCCCCTTCTCCGTCCGTCCCTCCCTCGCCGCCCGGAGTGGGGCGCGCACCTTGAGCATGTCCCCCGCTGGTCAGCACGCCGATGGCCTTGCCGGCCCCGGAGAGGTGCTCCAGGAACTTCCGCAAGGAGCCCTTGGGGGCCCGGGAGTCGTCCGCGTCCAAGGCGCGGAGGCCGAGGGCAGGCGCTAGTCCGGGTGCGCAGCAGGAAATGGAGACGCTGCGGGCGCGCGCCCGACTCGGAAACGCTGCCCCGCCCGCGCCCCCGCCCGGCCCTAGCGCCCAAGGGCCTTGACGGGCGGGGCCCAAGCGCACAGAGGGGCTGCGGGGGTAGGGGCGCGGCTAGGGGCAGGGGCAGGGAAAGGGGCAGGGGCTGGCCGGGGGCGGGTGTGGGCAGGAGGACCTACGCGGGGGTCGTCGTAGGTGGCTGCCGCGCTAGCGAAAGACTTCTTGAGGGGAAAGCTGTAACTGTGTGAGATGAATTAACAGAACACAAACCAGTTTCTCAGAAAGCTTCTTTCCAGTTTTTAACGGAATATATTTCCGTATTCTCCATAGCCCCCTATGGGTATCCAAATATCACTTTGCAAATTCCACAAGAACAGTCTTGGCAAAAGGCTTCTTGAAGGGAAAGCTGTAACTCTGTGAGAAGAATTATCAGAACACAAAGCAGTTTCTCAGAAAATTTCTTTCCAGTTTAAAACGGTAGATATTTCCTTTATGACCATAGCCCTCTATGGGCTTCCAAATATCACTTTGCAAATCCCACAAGAACAGCCTTAGTGAAAAGTTTCTTGAATGGAAAGCTGTAACTCTGTGAGATGAATTAACAGAACACAAAGCAGTTTCTCAGAAAGCTTCTTTCCAATTTTTAAATGAAGATATTTCCTTTTTCACCATAGCCCTCTAAGGGCTTCCAAATATCACTTTGCAAATTCCACAAGAACAGTCTTAGCGAAAGGTTTCTTGAGGGAAAAGCTGTAAATCTGTGAGATGAATTAACAGAACACAAAGCAGTTTCTCAGAAAGTTTCTTTCCAGTTTTAACGGAAGATATTTCCTTTTTCACCATAGCCCTCTATGGGCTTCCAAATATCCCTTTGCCAATTCCACAAGAACAGCCTTAGCGAAAAGTT
>JABBCR010000437.1:0-14105 GCA_014849445.1 Cercopithecus mona
TCTTGAAGGGAAAGATGTAACTGTGTGAGATGAATTAACAGAACACAGAGCAGTTTCTCAGAAAGCTTCTTTCCAGTTTTTAACGGAAGATATTTCCTTTTTCACCATAGCCCTCTATGGGCTTCCAAATATCCCTTTGCCAATTCCACAAGAACAGCCTTAGCGAAAGGCTTCTTGAAGGGAAAGATGTAACTCTGTGAGAAGAATTATCAGAACACAGAGCAGTTTCTCAGAAAGCTTCTTTCCAGTTTTGAACGGAAGATATTTCCTTTTTCACCATAGCCCTCTATGGGCTTCCAAATATCCCTTTGCCAATTCCACAAGAACAGCCTTAGCGAAAAGTTTCTTGAAGGGAAAGATGTAACTCTGTGAGATGAATTAACAGAACACAGAGCAGTTTCTCAGAAAGCTTCTTTCCAGTTTTGAACGGAAGATATTTCCTTTTTCACCATAGCCCTCTAAGGGCTTCCAAATATCACTTTGCAAATTCCACAAGAACAGTCTTAGCGAAAGGTTTCTTGAGGGAAAAGCTGTAAATCTGGGAGATGAATTAACAGAACACAGAGCAGTTTCTCAGAAAGCTTCTTTCCAGTTTTGAACGGAAGATATTTCCTTTTTCACCATAGCCCTCTATGGGCTTCCAAATATCCCTTTGCCAATTCCACAAGAACAGCCTTAGCGAAAAGTTTCTTGAAGGGAAAGATGTAACTCTGTGAGATGAATTAACAGAACACAGAGCAGTTTCTCAGAAAGCTTCTTTCCAGTTTTGAACGGAAGATATTTCCTTTTTCACCATAGCCCTCTATGGGCTTCCATATATCACTTTTCAAATTCCACAAGAACAGTCTTAGCGAAAGGCTTCTTGAGGGGAAAGCTGTAACTCTGTGAAATGAATTAACAGAACACAAAGCAGTTTCTCAGAAAGCTTCTTTCCAGTTTTTAACGGAAGGTATTTCGTTTTTCACCGTAGCCCTCTATGGGCTTCCGAATATCAATTTGCTAATTCCACAAAAACAGGACTAGCGAACGGCGTCTTGAGGGGAAGGCTGTAATTCTGTGAGGTGAATTAACAGAACACAAAACAGTTCTCAGAAAGCTTCTTTCCAGTTTTGAACGGAAGATATTTCTTTTTTCAACATAGTCCTCTATGGGCTTCCAAATATCCCTTTGCCAATTCCACAAGAACAGCCTTAGCGAAAGGCTTCTTAAAGGAAAAGATGTAACTCTGTGAGATGAATTAACAGAACACAGAGCAGTTTCTCAGAAAGCTTCTTTCCAGTTTTGAACGGAAGATATTTCCTTTTTCACCATAGCCCTCTACGGGCCTCCAAATATCCCTTTGCCAATTCCACAAGAACAGCCTTAGCGAAAGGCTTCTTGAAGGGAAAGATGTAACTCTGTCAGATGAATTAACAGAACACAGAGCAGTTTCTCAGAAAGCTTCTTTCCAGTTTTGAACGGAAGATATTTCCTTTTTCACCATAACCCTCAATGGTCTTCTATTTATCACTTTGCAAACTCCACAAGAAGAGTCTTCGCGAAAGGCTTCTTTAGGGGAAAGCTGTAACTCTGTGAGATGAATTAACAGATCTGTAAGCAATTTCTCAGAAAGCTTCCTTCCAGTTTTTAGCAGAAGACATTTCCTTTGTCACCATAGCCTTCTAAGGGCTTCCAAATATCACTTTCCAAATTCCAAAAGACCAGCCTTAGTGAAAGACTTCTTGAAGGGAAAGCTGCAACTCTGTGAGATGAATTAACAGAACACAAAGTAGTTTCTCAGAAAGCTTCTTTCCAATTTTTAGCAGAAGATATTTCTTTTTTCACCATAGCCCTCTAAGGGCTTCATCATATCACTTTGTAAATTCCACAAGAACAGTCTTTGCGAAAGGCTTCTTGAGTGGAAAGAGTTAGCTCTGTGAGATGAATTATCATAACACAAAATAGTTTCTCAGAAAGCTTCTTTACAGTTTCTAACGGAAGATATTTCCTTTGTCACCATAGCCCTCTAAGGGCTTCCAAATATCACTTTCCAAATTCCAAAAGACCAGCCTTAGAGAGAGACTTCTTGAAGGGAAAGCTGTAAATCTGTGAGATGAGTTAACAGAACACAAAGCAGTTATTTCAGAAAGCTTCTTTCCAATTTTTAGCGAAGATATTTCTTTTTTCACCATAGCCCTCTATGGGCTTCCAAATATCCCTTTGCCAATTCCACAAGAACAGCCTTAGCGAAAGGCTTCTTGAAGGGAAAGATGTAACTCAGTGAGATGAATTAACAGAACACAGAGCAGTTTCTCAGAAAGCTTCTTTCCAGTTTTGAACGGAAGATATTTCCTTTGTCACCATAGCCCTCTATGGGCTTCCAAATATCCCTTTGCCAATTCCACAAGAACAGCCTTAGCGAAAGGCTTCTTGAAGGGAAAGATGTAACTCTGTGAGATGAATTAACAGAACACAGAGCAGTTTCTCAGAAAGCTTCTTTCCAATTTTGAACGGAAGATATTTCCTTTTTCACCATAGCCCTCTATGGGCTTCCAAATATCCCTTTGCCAATTCCACAAGAACAGCCTTAGCGAAAGGCTTCTTTAAGGGAAAGATGTAACTCTGTGAGATGAATTAACAGAACACAGAGCAGTTTCTCAGAAAGCTTCTTTCCAGTTTTGAACGGAAGATATTTCCTTTTTCACCATAGCCCTCTATGGTCTTCCAAATATCCCTTTGCCAATTCCACAAGAACAGCCTTAGCGAAAGGCTTCTTGAAGGGAAAGATGTAACTCTGTGAGATGAATTAACAGAACACAGAGCAGTTTCTCAGAAAGCTTCTTCCCAGTTTTGAACGGAAGATATTTCCTATTTCACCATAGCCCTCTATGGGCTTCCAAATATCACTTTGAAAATTCCACAAGAATAGTCTTAGTGAAAGGTTTCTTGAGGGGAAAGCTGTAACTCTGTGAGATGAATTAACAGAACACAAAGCAGTTTCTCAGAAAGCTTCTTAAAGGTTTTTAACGGAAGATATATCCTTTTTGACTATAGCCCTCTGTGGGCTTCCAAATATCACTTTGCAAATTCCACAAGAACAGTCTTAGCTAATGACTTTCTGAGGGGAAAGCAGTAACTCTGTGAGATGAATTAACAGAACACAAAGCAGTTTCTCAGAAAGCTTCTTTTCAGTTTTTAACGGAAGATATATCCTTTTTGACTATAGCCCTCTGTGGGCTTCCAAATATCACTTTGCGAATTCCACAAGAACAGTCTTAGCTAATGACTTTCTGAGGGGAAAGCAGTAACTCTGTGAGATGAATTAACAGAACACAAAGCAGTTTCTCAGAAAGCTTCTTTTCAGTTTTTAACGGAAGATATTTCCTTTTTCACCATAGCCCTCTAAAGGCTTCCTAATATCACTTTCCAAATTCCAAAAGAACAGCCTTAGCAAAAGATTTCTTGAAGGGAAAGTTGTAACTCTGTGAGATGAATTATTAGAATGCAAATAAGTTTCTCAGAAAGCTTCTTCCCAGTTTTTAACGAAAGATGTTTCCTTTTTGACCATAGCCCTCTATGGGCTTCCAAATATCACTTTCCAAATTCCACAAGAACAGTGTTAGCAAAAGGCTTCTTGAAGGGAATGGTGCAGCTCTGTGAGATGAATTAACAGAACAGAAAGCAGTTTCTCAGAAAGATTCTTTCCAGTTTTTAACGGAAGATATTTCCTTTTTCACCATAGCCCTCTAAAGGCTTCCAAATATCACTTTTCAAATTCCACAAGAACAGTCTTAGCGAAAGGCTTCTTAAGGGGAAAGCTGTAACTCTGTGAGATGAATTAACAGAACACAAAACAGTATCTCAGAAAGCTTCTTTCCAGTTTTTAACGGAAGATATTTTCTTTTTCACCAAAGCCCTCTATGGGCTTCCAAATATCACTTTGCAAATTCCACAAGAACAGTCTTAGCGAAAGGCTTCTTAAGGGGAAAACTGTAACTCTGTGAGATGAATTAACAGAACACAAAGCAGTATCTCAGGTAGCTTCTTTCCAGTTTTTAAGGGAAGATATTTCCTTTTTCACCTTAGCCCTCTATGGGCTTCCAAATATCCCTTTGCCAATTCCACAAGAACAGCCTTAGCGAAAGGCTTCTTGAATTGAAAGATGTAACTCTGTGAGATGAATTAACAGAACACAGAGCAGTTTCTCAGAAAGCTTCTTTCCAGTTTTTAACGAAAGATATTTCCTTTTCCACAATAGCCCTCTAAGGGCTTCCAAATATCACTTGGAAAATTCCACAAGAACAGTCTTAGCGAAAGGCATCTTAAGGGGAAAGCATTATCTCTGTGTGATGAATTAACAGAACACAGAGCAGTTTCTCAGAAAGCTTCTTTCTAGTTTTGAACGGAAGATATTTCCTTTTTCACCGTAGCCCTCTATGGGCTTCCAAATATCCCTTTGCCAATTCCACAAGAACAACCTTAGCGAAAGGCTTCTTGAAGGGAAAGATGTAACTCTGTGAGATGAATTAACAGAACACAGAGCAGTTTCTCAGAGAGCTTCTTTCCAGTTTTGAACGGAAGATATTTCCTTTTTCACGTTAGCCCTCTATGGGCTTCCAAATATCATTTTGCAAATTTCACAAGAACAGTCTTAGTAAAAGGCTTCATGAAGGAAAAGCTGTGACTCTGTGAGATGAATTAACAGAACACAAAGCAGTTTCTCAGAAAGCTTCTTTCCAGCTTTTCACGGAAGATATTTCCTTTTTCACCATAGCCCTCTATGGGATTCCAAATATCACTTTGCAAATTCCACAAGAACAGTCTTAGCGAAAGGCTTCTTTAGGGGAAAGCTGTAACTCTGTGAGATGAATTAACAGAACACAAAGCAGTTTCTCAGAAAGCTTCTTTCCAGTTTTTAACGGAAGATATTTCCTTTTTTACCATAGCCCTCTATGGGCTTCCAAATATCACTTTGCAAATTCCAAAAGAGCAGTCTCAGTGAAAGACTTCTTGAGGGGAAAGCTGTAACTCTCTGTGATGAATTAACAGAACACAAACAAGTTTCTCAGAAAGCATATTTGCAGTTTTTAACGGAAGATATATCCGTTTTCACAATAGCACTCTATGGACTTCCAAACATCACTTTGAAAATTCCACAGAAACAGTCCTACCGAAAGGCTTCTTGTGGGGAAAGCATTATCTCTGTGAGATGAATTAACAGAACATAAACTAGTTTCTCAGAAAGCTTCTTTCCCGTTTTTAACGGAAGATATTTCCTTTGTCACCATAGCCCTATAGGGGCTTCCAAATATCACTTTCCATATTCGACAAGAACAGCCTTAACGAAAGGTTCCTGAAGGCAAAGCTGTAACTCTGTGAGATAAATTAACAGAACACAGAGCAGTTTCTCAGAAAGCTTCTTTCCAGTTTTGAACGGAAGATATTTCCTTTTTCACCATAGCCCTCTATGGGCTTCCAAATATCCCTTTGCAAATTGCACAAGAACAGCCTTAGCGAAAGGCTTCTTGAAGGGAAAGATGTAACTCTGTGAGATGAATTAACAGAACACAGAGCAGTTTCTCAGAAAGCTTCTTTCCAGTTTTGAACGGAAGATATTTCCTTTTTCACCATAGCCCTCTATGGGCTTCCAAATATCCCTTTGCCAATTCCACAAGAACAGCCTTAGCGAAAGGCTTCTTAAAGGGAAAGATGTAACTCTGTGAGATGAATTAACAGAACACAGAGCAGTTTCTCAGAAAGCTTCTTTCCAGTTTTGAACGGAAGATATTTCCTTTTTCACCATAGCCCTCTATGGGCTTCCAAATATCCCTTTGCCAATTCCACAAGAACAGCCTTAGCGAAAGGCTTCTTGAAGGGAAAGATGTAACTCTGTGAGATGAATTAACAGAACACAGAGCAGTTTCTCAGAAAGCTTCTTTCCAGTTTTGAACGGAAGATATTTCCTTTTTCACCATAGCCCTCTATGGGCTTCCAAATATCCCTTTGCAAATTCAACAAGAACAGCCTTAGCGAAAGGCTTCTTGAAGGGAAAGATGTAACTCTGTGAGATGAATTAACAGAACACAGAGCAGTTTCTCAGAAAGCTTCTTTCCAGTTTTGAACGGAAGATATTTCCTTTTTCACCATAGCCCTCTATGGGCTTCCAAATATCCCTTTGCCAATTCCACAAGAACAGCCTTAGCGAAAGGCTTCTTGAAGGGAAAGAAGTAACTCTGTGAGATGAATTAACAGAACACAGAGCAGTTTCTCAGAAAGCTTCTTTCCAGTTTTGAACGGAAGATATTTCCTTTTTCACCATAGCCCTCTATGGGCTTCCAAATATCACTTTGCCAATTCCAAAAGAACAGCCTTAGCGAAAGGCTTCTTGAAGGGAAAGATGTAACTCTGTGAGATGAATTAACAGAACACAGAGCAGTTTCTCAGAAAGCTTCTTCCCAGTTTTGAACGGAAGATATTTCCTTTTTCACCATAGCCCTCTATGGGCTTCCAAATATCCCTTTGCCAATTCCACAAGAACAGCCTTAGCGAAAGGCTTCTTGAAGGGAAAGATGTAACTCTGTGAGATGAATTAACAGAACACAGAGCAGTTTCTCAGAAAGCTTCTTTCCAGTTTTGAACGGAAGATATTTCCTTTTTCACCGTAGCCCTCTATGGGCTTCCAAATATCCCTTTGCCAATTCCACAAGAACAGCCTTAGCGAAAGGCTTCTTGAAGGGAAAGATGTAACTCTGTGAGATGAATTAACAGAACACAGAGCAGTTTCTCAGAAAGCTTCTTTCCAGTTTTGAACGGAAGATATTTCCTTTTTCACCAAAGCCCTCTATGGGCTTCCAAATATCCCTTTGCCAATTCCACAAGAACAGCCTTAGCGAAAGGCTTCTTAAAGGGAAAGATGTAACTCTGTGAGATGAATTAACAGAACACAGAGCAGTTTCTCAGAAAGCTTCTTTCCAGTTTTGAACGGAAGATATTTCCTTTTTCACCTTAGCCCTCTATGGGCTTCCAAATATCCCTTTGCCAATTCCACAAGAACAGCCTTAGCGAAAGGCTTCTTGAAGGGAAAGATGTAACTCTGTGAGATGAATTAACAGAACACAGAGCAGTTTCTCAGAAAGCTTCTTTCCAGTTTTGAACGGAAGATATTTCCTTTTCCACCATAGCCCTCTAAGGGCTTCCAAATATCACTTGGAATATTCCACAAGAACAGTCTTAGTGAAAGGCATCTTAAGGGGAAAGCATTATCTCTGTGTGATGAATTAACAGGACACAAAGCAGTTTCTCCGAATGCTTCTTTCTAGTTTATAACGAAAGATATTTCCTTTTTCACCGTAGCCCTCTATGGGCTTCCAAATATCCCTTTGCCAATTCCACAAGAATAGCCTTAGCGAAAGGCTTCTTGAAGGGAAAGATGTAACTCTGTGAGATGAATTAACAGAACACAGAGCAGTTTCTCAGAAAGCTTCCTTCCAGTTTTGAACGGAAGATATTTCCTTTTTCACCATAGCCCTCGATGGGCTTCCAAATATCCCTTTGCCAATTCCACAAGAACAGCCTTAGCGAAAGGCTTCTTGAAGGGAAAGATGTAACTCTGTGAGATGAATTAACATAACACAGAGCAGTTTCTCAGAAAGTTTCTTTCCAGTTTTGAACGGAAGATATTTCCTTTTTCACCAAAGCCCTCTATGGGCTTCCAAATATCCCTTTGCCAATTCCACAAGAACAGCCTTAGCGAAGGGCTTCTTGAAGGGAAAGATGTAACTCTGTGAGATGAATTAACAGAACACAGAGCAGTTTCTCAGAAAGCTTCTTTCCAGTTTTGAACGGAAGATATTTCCTTTTTCACCATAGCCCTCTATGTTCTTCCAAATATCACTTTGCAAATTCCACAAGAACAGTCTTAGCAAAAGCCTTCTTGAGGGGAAAGCTGTAACTCTGTGAGATGAATTAACAGAACACAAAGCAGTTTCTCAGAAAGCTTCTTTCCAGTTTTTAAATGAAGATATTTCCTTTTTCACCATAGCCCTCTAAGGGCTTCCAAATATCGCTTTGCAAATTCCACAAGAACAGTCTTAGCGAAGGGTTTCTTGAGGGAAAAGCTGTAAATCTGGGAGATGAATTACCAGAACACAAAGCAGTTTCTCAGAAAGCTTCTTTCCAGTTTTTAACTGATGATAACTCCTTTATCACCATAGCCCTCTAAGGGCTTAAAATTTCACTTTGCAAATTCCACAAGAAGAGTCTTAGTGAACGGCTTCTAGGGGGAAAGCTGTAACTCGGTGAGATGAATTAACAGGACACAAAGCAGTTTCTCAGAAAGCTTCTTTCTAGTTTTTAACGAAAGATATTTCCTTTTTCACCATAGCCCTCTGTGGGCTTCGAAATGTTACTTTCCAAATTCCACAAGAACATCCGTAGCGAAAGGCTTCTTGAAGGGAAAGATGTAACTCTGTGAGATGAATTAACAGAACACAGAGCAGTTTCTCAGAAAGCTTCTTTCCAGTTTTGAACGGAAGATATTTCCTTTTTCACCATAGCCCTCTAAGGCCTTCCAAATATCACTTTGCCAATTCCACAAGAACAGCCTTAGCGAAAGGCTTCTTGAAGGGAAAGATGTAACTCTGTGAGATGAATTAACAGAACACAGAGCAGTTTCTCAGAAAGCTTCTTTCTAGTTTTTAACGGAAGATATTTCCTTTTTCACCATAGCCCTCTATGGGCTTCCAAATATCCCTTTGCCAATTCCACAAGAACAGCCTTAGCGAAAGGCTTCTTGAAGGGAAAGATGTAACTCTGTGAGATGAATTAACAGAAGACAGAGCAGTTTCTCAGAAAGCTTCTTTCCAGTTTTGAACGGAAGATATTTCCTTTTTCACCATAGCCCTCTATGGGCTTCCAAATATCCCTTTGCCAATTCCACAAGAACAGCCTTAGCGAAAGGCTTCTTGAAGGGAAAGATGTAACTCTGTGAGATGAATTAACAGAACACAGAGCAGTTTCTCAGAAAGCTTCTTTCCAGTTTTGAACGGATGATATTTCCTTTTTCACCATAGCCCTCTATGGGCTTCCAAATATCCCTTTGCCAATTCCACAAGAACAGCCTTAGCGAAAGGCTTCTTGAAGGGAAAGATGTAACTCTGTGAGATGAATTAATAGAACACAGAGCAGTTTCTCAGAAAGCTTCTTTCCAGTTTTGAACGGAAGATATTTCCTTTTTCACCATAGCCCTCTAAGGGCTTCCAAATATCCCTTTGCCAATTCCACAAGAACAGCCTTAGCGAAAGGCTTCTTGAAGGGAAAGATGTAACTCTGTGAGATGAATTAACAGAACACAGAGGAGTTTCTCAGAAAGCTTCTTTCCAGTTTTGAACGGAAGATATTTCCTTTTTCACCATAGCCCTCTATGGGCTTCCAAATATCCCTTTGCAAATTCCACAAGAACAGCCTTAGCGAAAGGCTTCTTGAAGGGAAAGATGTAACTCTGTGAGATGAATTAACAGAACACAGAGCAGTTTCTCAGAAAGCTTCTTTCCAGTTTTGAACGGAAGATATTTCCTTTTTCACCTTAGCCCTCTATGGGCTTCCAAATATCCCTTTGCCAATTCCACAAGAACAGCCTTAGCGAAAGGCTTCTTGAATTGAAAGATGTAACTCTGTGAGATGAATTAACAGAACACAGAGCAGTTTCTCAGAAAGCTTCTTTCCAGTTTTGAACGGAAGATATTTCCTTTTCCACCATAGCCCTCTAAGGGCTTCCAAATATCCCTTTGCCAATTCCACAAGAACAGCCTTAGCGAAAGGCTTCTTGAAGGGAAAGATGTAACTCTGTGAGATGAATTAACAGAACACAGAGCAGTTTCTCAGAAAGCTTCTTTCCAGTTTTGAACGGAAGATATTTCCTTTTTCACCGTAGCCCTCTATGGGCTTAGAAATGTTACTTTCCAAATTCCACAAGAATATCCTTAGCGAAAGGCTTCTTGAAGGGAAGTCTGTAACTCTGTGAGTTGAATTAACAGAACACAGAGCAGTTTCTCAGAAAGCTTCCTTCCAGTTTTGAACGGAAGATATTTCCTTTTTCACCATAGCCCTCTATGGGCTTCCAAATATCCCTTTGCCAATTCCACAAGAACAGCCTTAGCGAAAGGCTTCTTGAAGGGAAAGATGTAACTCTGTGAGATGAATTAACATAACACAGAGCAGTTTCTCAGAAAGCTTCTTTCCAGTTTTGAACGGAAGATATTTCCTTTTTCACCATAGCCCTCTATGGGCTTCCAAATATCCCTTTGCCAATTCCACAAGAAGAGCCTTAGCGAAAGGCTTCTTGAAGGGAAAGATTTAACTCTGTGAGATGAATTAACAGAACACAGAGCAGTTTCTCAGAAAGCTTCTTTCCAGTTTTGAACGGAAGATATTTCCTTTTTCACCATAGCCCTCTATGTGCTTCCAAATATCCCTTTGCCAATTCCACAAGAACAGCCTTAGCGAAAGGCTTCTTGAAGGGAAAGATGTAACTCTGTGAGATGAATTAACAGAACACAGAGCAGTTTCTCAGAAAGCTTCTTTCCAGTTTTGAACGGAAGATATTTCCTTTTTCACCATAGCCCACTATGGGCTTCCAAATATCCCTTTGCCAATTCCACAAGAACAGCCTTAGCGAAAGGCTTCTTGAAGGGAAAGATGTAACTCTGTGAGATGAATTAACAGAACACAGAGCAGTTTCTCAGAAACCTTCTTTCCAGTTTTGAACGGAAGATATTTCCTTTTTCACCATAGCCCTCTAAGGGCTTGCAAATATCCCTTTGCCAATTCCACAAGAACAGCCTTAGCGAAAGGCTTCTTGAAGGGAAAGATGTAACTCTGTGAGATGAATTAACAGAACACAGAGCAGTTTCTCAGAAAGCTTCTTTCCAATTTTTAACGGAAGATATTTCCTTTTTCACCATAGCCCTCTATGGGCTTCCAAATATCACTTTGCAAATACCACAAGAACAGGCTTAGCGAAAGGCTTCTTGAGGGGAAAGCTGTAACTCTGTGAGATGAATAAACAGAACACAAAGCAGTTTCTCAGAAAGCTTCTTTCCAGTTTTTAACGGAAGATATTTCCTTTTTCACCATAGCCCTCTATGGGCTTCCAAATATCACTTTGCCAATTCCACAAGAACAGCCTTAGCGAAAGGCTTCTTGAAGGGAAAGATGTAACTCTGTGAGATGAATTAACAGAACACAGAGCAGTTTCTCAGAATGCTTCTTTCCAGTTTTGAACGGAAGATATTTCCTTTTTCACCATAGCCTTCTATGGGCTTCCAAATATCCCTTTGCCAATTCCACAAGAACAGCCTTAGCGAAAGGCTTCTTGAAGGGAAAGATGTAACTCTGTGAGATGAATTAACAGAACACAGAGCAGTATCTCAGAAAGCTTCTTTCCAGTTTTGAACGGAAGATATTTCCTTTTTCACCATAGCCCTCTATGGGCTTCCAAATATCCCTTTGCCAATACCACAAGAACAGCCTTAGCGAAAGGCTTCTTGAAGGGAAAGATGTAACTCTGTGAGATGAATTAACAGAACACAGAGCAGTTTCTCAGAAAGCTTCTTTCCAGTTTTTAACGGAACATATTTCCTTTTTCTCCATAGCCCTCTATGGGCTTCCATATCTCCCTTTTCAAATTCCACAAGAACAGTCTTAGCGAAAGGCTTCTTGAGGGGAAAGCTGTAACTCTGTGCAATGAAATAAGAGAACACAAAGCAGTTTCTAAGAAAGCTTCTTTCCAGTTTTTAACGGAAGGTATTTCCTTTTTCACCATAGCCCTCTATGGGTTTCCGAAAATCAATTTGCTAATTCCACAAAAACAGGATTAGCGAACGACGTCTTCAGGGGAAAGTTGTAACTCTGTGAGATGAATTAACAGAACACAAAGCGGTTCTCAGAAAGCTTCTTTGCAGTTTTTAACGTAAGTTATTTCTTTTTTCACCATAGCCCTATACGGGCTACCAAATATCACATTCTAAATTTCAAAAGAACAGCCTTAGTGAAAAGCTTCTCAAAGGGAAAGCGGTAAATCTGTGAGAATAGTTAACAGAACACAAAGTAGTTTCTCTGAAAGCTGCTTTCCAGTTTTAAACGGAAGATATTTCCTTTTTCACCATAGCCCTTTATGGGCTTCCAAATATCCCTTTGCCAATTCCACAAGAACAGCCTTAGCGAAAGGCTTCTTGAAGGGAAAGATGTAACTCTGTGAGATGAATTAGCAGAACACAGAGCAGTTTCTCAGAAAGCTTCTTCCCAGTTTTGAACGGAAGATATTTCCTTTTTCACCATAGCCCTCTATGGGCTTCCAAATATCCCTTTGCCAATTCCACAAGAACAGCCTTAGCGAAAGGCTTCTTGAAAGTAAAGCTGTAACTCTGTGAGATGAATTAACAGAACAAAAAGCAGTTTCTCAGAAGGCTTCTCTCCAGTTTTTAAGGAAGGTATTTCCTTTTTCACTGTAGCCTGCTATGAGTTTCCAAATATCACTTTGCAAATACCACCAAAAGAGTCTTAGCAAAAGGCTTCTTGAGGAGGAAGCTGAAACTCTGTGAGATGAATTAACAGAACACAGAGCAGTTTCTCAGACAGCTTCTTTCCAGTTTTGAACGGAAGATATTTCCTTTTTCACCATAGCCCTCTATGGGCTTCCAAATATCCCTTTGCCAATTCCACAAGAACAGCCTTAGGGAAAGGCTTCTTGAAGGGAAAGATGTAACTCTGTGAGATAAATTAACAGAACACAGAGCAGTTTCTCAGAAAGCTTCTTTCCAGTTTTGAACGGAAGATATTTCCTTTTTCACCATAGCCCTCTAAGGGCTTCCAAATATCACTTTCCAAATTACACAAGAAGAGCCTTAGCAAAAGGCTTCTTGAAGAGAAAGCTGTAACTCTGTGAGATGAATTAACAGAAAACAAAGCAATTTCTCATACAGTTCTTTCCAGTTTTTAACGGAAGGTATTTCCCTTTTCACAATATCTTCTATGGGCTTCCAAATTTCATTTTGAAAATTCCACAAGAACATCTTAGCAAAATGCTTCTTGAGGGAAAAACTGTAACTCTGTGAGATGAATTAACAGAACACAAAGCAGTTAGATTATTCTGTTATCCTGGATGCCATTTCAAATATCTTTCAGGTAAGTCCTATCAAGGTGGCTTTGTTTGAATTTGGACTTGATAATAATCAGTTTACTATTTAGACCTGGGGGAGGGCAGCTGTTGTAAGTTTACTCACTAGTAAGCCAAAGATTCAGAAAGCCTGTTTAGGTGGGCCACACCTTTGATTACAAATGTGGCAGGCATTATCAAAGATATAAAAGAGATGACAAGTGGATGATGGGACCTGAATCGAAGTCGGGTGCTTATGTGAACTCATCGCACCTGTTCACTTGGTTGATTTAATGTCCCAATTTTCTACTGAATTCTGGTGAAATTAAATTTGAATGACTTGGTGCAGTGGCTCATGCCTGTAATCCCAGCACTTTGGGAGGCCGAGGAGGGTGGATCACCTGAGGTCAGGAGTTCGAGACCAGCCTGGCCAACATGGCGAAACCCTGTCTCTACTAAAGATACAAAAATTAGCCAGGCGTGGTGGCGGGTGCCTATAATTCCAGCTACTCGGGAGGCTGAGGCAGGAGAATTGCTTAAACCCTGGGCGGGGGGCGGAGGTTGCAGTGAGCCAAGATTGCGTCACTTCACCCCAGTCTGGGCGAAAGAGTGAAACTGTCTCAAAAAAAAAAAATTCTGAATGACTTAATTATATTTTTCTTCTGGTTCCACCCCTAATTGATCCAAGCATACCAGCATATGGCACTTTGTCATAGTGATTGGTGGTAGGTAAGCCCTTCTCATCAACTTTGGATTCTAGAGATTTTTACATATAGAAGTTGAGCCTATAGGCTGGGCATGCTGGCTCATGCCTGTAATCCCAGCACTTTGGGAGGCCGAGGCGGGTGGATCATGAGGTCAGGGGTTCAGGACCAGCCTGGCCCACATAGTGAGACCCTGTCTCTACTAAAAGTACAAAAAATGAGCCAGATGTGGTGGTGGGCACCTGTAATTCCAGCTGCTCAGGAGGCTG
>JABBCR010000382.1:0-13347 GCA_014849445.1 Cercopithecus mona
TATCCTGGATGCCATTTCAAATATCTTTCAGGTAAGTCCTATCAAGGTGGCTTTGTTTGAATTTGGACTTGATAATAATCAGTTTACTATTTAGACCTGGGGGAGGGCAGCTGTTGTAAGTTTACTCACTAGTAAGCCAAAGATTCAGAAAGCCTGTTTAGGTGGGCCACACCTTTGATTACAAATGTGGCAGGCATTATCAAAGATATAAAAGAGATGACAAGTGGATGATGGGACCTGAATCGAAGTCGGGTGCTTATGTGAACTCATCGCACCTGTTCACTTGGTTGATTTAATGTCCCAATTTTCTACTGAATTCTGGTGAAATTAAATTTGAATGACTTGGTGCAGTGGCTCATGCCTGTAATCCCAGCACTTTGGGAGGCCGAGGAGGGTGGATCACCTGAGGTCAGGAGTTCGAGACCAGCCTGGCCAACATGGCGAAACCCTGTCTCTACTAAAGATACAAAAATTAGCCAGGCGTGGTGGCGGGTGCCTATAATTCCAGCTACTCGGGAGGCTGAGGCAGGAGAATTGCTTAAACCCTGGGCGGGGGGCGGAGGTTGCAGTGAGCCAAGATTGCGTCACTTCACCCCAGTCTGGGCGAAAGAGTGAAACTGTCTCAAAAAAAAAAAATTCTGAATGACTTAATTATATTTTTCTTCTGGTTCCACCCCTAATTGATCCAAGCATACCAGCATATGGCACTTTGTCATAGTGATTGGTGGTAGGTAAGCCCTTCTCATCAACTTTGGATTCTAGAGATTTTTACATATAGAAGTTGAGCCTATAGGCTGGGCATGCTGGCTCATGCCTGTAATCCCAGCACTTTGGGAGGCCGAGGCAGGTGGATCATGAGGTCAGGGGTTCAGGACCAGCCTGGCCCACATAGTGAGACCCTGTCTCTACTAAAAATACAAAAAATGAGCCAGATGTGGTGGTGGGCACCTGTAATTCCAGCTGCTCAGGAGCTGAGGCAGGAGAATCGCTTGAACCTCGGAGGCGGAAGTTGCAGTGAGCCAAGATTGTGCCATTGCACTCCAACCTGGGCAACAAGAGTGAAACTCTGTCTCCGAAAAAAAAAAAAAAAGAAAATTGAGCCTACAATAATGGATGCTGGCATATCTGTCACTGCGTATAAATAATTTGTCAATATGTGGCCAGTATTTCCTCTTCCCCTCATCTAATCCCCTAAGTTATTTTCAAGTAAATCTGCTATTTCATCTATAGATATTTATGTGTCTCTTAAAAGTTGAAAATTTAAAGAAAAACTAACCTACATACCATTCCATATGCCCAATAAATCCTTAATACCAACACACATTCTGGTCGGAGACGTTTAGTTTAGCACTCCATACGCCATCTTTGCCCTTAGACATCTTGACTACACCTTGTGATGATAAAGGATTTTTTACAGAACAATAAGCCCCTGTTCCCATAGCAGACCAGTTGAACTGGAATGTAGTGTGTTTTAAAAGTTGCCCATGTGATTTTGATACATAGAAAAGGTTGAGAGCCATTGATTGTAAGATCTTTGGCTCCAGTTGAAGTAGTGCTAAAAGCAGGTATAGATCCAATCACATTAAGTTTCAACAAAATATAAAATGGACATAAAACTATGCCATGCTTGATGAAGGAACTGTTAAGGTGCTTATTTCTGCCTGACATATCAATATTCAAAATTTTCAATGTTTTCTTCATTAAAACATTCAGAGTATACACCAGTAAACTTGGAATTTTTTTTTTTAGGTTGCTGAGAAACTAGGTGAAACTGAGAAACTTAGTATAATGATTGAAGACTGTGGCGGCTTAGACAAAATTGAAGCTCTGCAAAACCATGAAAATGAGTCTATGTATAAGGCTTCGTTAAGCTTAATTGAGAAGCATTTCTCTGTAGAGGTGAGTAATGGATGGTAATATTAATAATAACTTGGAAACATGTAAAGTCAAGCCCTTTTTTCCCTCATAATTTTAAAAATGAGCCTCATATCTTTGTTAAATATAGTAAAATACCAGTGTACATAGGATGTAATGTATTTATTTGCCCCTCTGATGTTTGGCTTGATAGTAATAAAATCTTTTTTTTTTTTATTTTTTGGTTTCTATAAATTATTTTATTAGAATGTCAGACTCAAAAGGAACTACCAGTAACATGCCTGAAAATGCTATATATGATTTATGCTTGACCCATGATCCCTGCTGTCACTGGATCCAGAGTGTGAACAAGGGAGAAGGAAGTGGAGGTGGGCAGGGACAGCACCTGCCCTGGCTGGCCAGACGTCGGGCCCACAGACCTGGTCCCCATAACCACCAGGATCCCTACAATGTACACATTCCTAATTCAGGCTCAACTCTACCCAAGAGTAAATGCCTCAGGACTCAGTCTGAATCACTGTCCGTCTCGGCTTGTGTCACATCCACACTGAATTTGTACTCCTGGTCACATCCCATGTAAGTGTCACTCATGAAATACAGAGTGTAGTTGTGGGCAACTACACTTCAGTGGCTGGGGCCACAAAGTCCAGCTTCACCTTGGCCTTCTGCTGCAGCGTCAGCCTCTTGATGGAGATGAGGCTACTGGACGTGGCGTCTCCCGTCACCACCCACCAGCCCTCTTCACGTTTCTGCGGGAAGAGAGGTACAACGACAGGGCCTGTGACTTCCTCCTCTCGCTGCAGCTGCACCAGCACCACCACTGGCCTGCCACTGCGGATGCTGTCCTTATCTACCACCTCATAAGATAGTTCGATATTAGGGTAGCGGTTACAAAAGCGAGCCACATCTATAATCTGGTTGTCAGTCAGCTGAAGCAATGCGTTCCATTCTTCATCCTCCATCTCCATGATGTCGAAAACACTCTCCACTCCCTTGTCTGTGCAACGTTTGATATGCTCAGAGGTGAAGTGTGGCAGCTGCTTCAGGTATGAGTCCTGGGACCACATGGCTTGAGTGACCCTCTGGGCCAGTTCCATAGCTGCCACAGCAGAGCTGAGCCACCCATTGAGGGAGAGGACATCCACGCAGGCCTGGATAAGCCGGATTGCCTTACTAAGGATTTCCTCCGTATCTGACTGCAACTCAGCACTCAGCTGCATGCGGGACAGGCGAGCCTGCAGGAGCAGGTTGGCCTTGATGTGTGGATCATTGAACTTAGGGTTATTCAGCTTGTGGGGGACCTTCTGAGCCAACTGCCTCAGGAAGTTGTCTTCATGGTGCCGGATGGGAATGTTCTCGTACCCTGCTGCATTGGAGATGATCTCAATAAGCCCTCGAACCTTGGTCTTGGCATTGAGGTGAGATTTTAAAAGTCACCAGGTTAGTTTCAAATGGACAGCCTTGAGCATCTTAGACTATCTGGAGGATAAGTTAGTGGGTGTCACTGTAGAAGGTGATAGAGAAGTAGGCCAAACCCACCGCCATGCTCTGGGCCTAATACAGTCTTTTCCTATTGAAAAGTGACAGTTGGGGAAGAAAAAAATCTCGGCCTGTTTCTGTTACTGTAGTAGCATTCCTTATCCCCAGTCCCCGCAACTCCCCAGGCACTCATGAATTGGCAAAGTTTCAGAGACCCTCCCTCCCCTATGTCAAATGCTAGAATATCATACAGGATTAAAGGTATAATATGCAGGCCAGGCGTGGTGGCTCAAGCCTGTAATCCCAGCACTTTGGGAGGCCGAGACGGGCAGATCATGAGGTCAGGAGATCGAGACCATCCTGGCTAACACGGTGAAACCCCATCTCTACTAAAACAAATACAAAAAACTAGCCAGGCGAGGTGGCGGGTGCCTGTAGTCCCAGCTACTTGGGAGGCTGAGGCAGGAGAATGACGTAAACCCGGGAGGCGGAGCTTGCAGTGAGCTGAGATCCGGCCACTGCACTCCAGCCTGGGCAACAGAGCGAGACTCTGTCTCAAAAAAAAAAAAAAAAAAAGGTATAATATGCAGATCAAGACCTAGAGATTAAATACAGACTTCTAGATAGGCTGCTGCTTGGAATAATTATATTCTTTTTGTATTTATTTTTTAGTATATTTCCAGGAAGAGGAAGATCAAAACGTTGTGCCAGAAACTACCTCTGAAGGCTACACCTTCCAAGTTCAGGATGGGGCTCCTGGGACCTTTACCTTTTAGATCACATAGCTGAGGTATACATTTGTTGTGTACCATGTTTGGTATTTTGTCTTATTGTTTCTCTACTAAGAACTCTTTTTAAATGTGGTTTGTTATTGTAGCACTTTTTACACTGAAACCATACTTGAACAGTTCCAACTGTACATACTGTATGAAGCTTGTCCTCTGACTAGGTTTCTTATTTCTATGTGGAATTTCATATCTTGCAGCATCCTGTAAATAAACATTAAAGTCCACCCTTTTCTTTACTTCACCATGCCTGTGTGTGGCTTTCTAATTTGGAGCCTTTAATGTCGCTGGTGAAAGGTAACCCATCCAAACTGGTGTGATGAACCAGAGTAGTCCTGGCTGCAGTTTTTACAGAAGAACGAATAACATTTTCCAGAAACCCTCAGCCAGTGTCTCCTTAAGTCTCCTTGGCCAGGGAGATGGGCTAAACACCTTAAATTTAATCATAAATCTCTCCTGGAGCTACAAGCGGAATTCATTCCTCCCAAACTTCAAGGCTGAATGGGATTCCAAGGTCAATCATGGCTGCACACGGGCCTCACCTGGGAAAGTACCCAGTTCTGTTTAGTTAATGAGGGGTGTGAGGGTCCACCTTGGGTCTTTTTAAAAAATGCAATTCCCAAGGGCTCCTGTACAGTATAGGTTGATAGACACTATTCTTTTTGAGATGGAGTCTCACTCTGTCACCCAGGCTGGAGTGCAGTGGCACGATCTTGGCTCATTGCAACCTTTGCCTCCCAGGTTTAAGCGATTCTCTTCCTCAGCCTCCTGAGTAGCTGGGATTACGAGCACCCACCACCATGCCCGGCTCATTTTTGTGTTTTTAGTAGAGATGGGGTTTCACCGTCTTGGCCAGGCTGCTCTTGAACTCCTGACCTCATGATCACCCACCTCGGCCTCCCAAAGTGCTGGAATTATAGGTGTGAGCCACCACATCCAGCTGATAGCCACCACTCTTAAGGAATGTGCTGTCACTGGAACAGGCAATGGATTCTGAGTGGAAACCACAAAGTGTTAACTACAGTAGTACCACATAAGTCTTAGGAAAAGTGAAATGCTCACTGCAACCTCCACCTCCTGGGTTCAAGCAATTCTCCTGCCTCAGCCTCCCGAATAGCTGGGATTATAGGTGTGTGCCACCACACCCAGCTTAGTTTTGTATTTTTAGTAGACGGGGCTTCACCATGTTGGCCAGGATGGTCTCGATCTCTTGGCCTCATGATCCACTGCCTTGGCCTCCCAAAGTGCTGGGATTACAGGCATGAGGCACTATACTCAGCCAAGACATCTTTTCAAGTCAGTAGTAATATACTGCAACAAGTCTCCATTTACCTTCTTGGCTACAAACACAAGGATTTTCTTCCCCTAGTTCATCAACATGCATATAAATATATTTTGCCTTTTGCAGGTAACAGTTGTGTTTTAAAATCCTTCCATGGAATGATGTTTAATCCTTACCTTGTTTAGGTATAGAGCACTGGCTAATACTTATTTGAAGCACCCCCTACAGCCAAGTTGCTAAAATGGGACACTAGGCCGGGTGCGGTGGCTCACGACTATGATGCACTTTGGGAGGTTGAGGCAGGCAGATCACTAGAGGTCAGGAGTTTGAGACCAGCCTGGCCAACATGGTGAAACCCTGTCTCTACTTAAAAAAAAAAAAAACACAAAACAAAAATTAGTGGGATGCGGTGGTGGGTGCCTGTAATCTACTTGGGAGGCCGAGGCAGAAGAATCGCTTGAACCTGGGTGGCGGAGGTTGCAGTGAGCTGAGATCGCGCCATTTCACTCCAACCTGGGAGACAGAATGAGACCCTGTCTCAAAAACAAAACAAAAACACACAAAAAAACAACAAAAAATAAAATGGAGCACTAAACCCCTGTGTTACACATGGTCCTCGTAAGCATAGAGCATTTTGTTTGGAACCGTGGATTACTTTCTCAGCTTTTCCTGTACAAAGGCTGCCATAAAGGGAAGGGGGAAGATACATTAACAGTACAGATGGCCCTTCCTTTCCTACTTACTTGCTCCTCTCTTCCTCTCCCCGAGTCCCTTCTTGGATACTGAATCCAAAAGTCTTCAGCTTGAGAAAAGGTGATGGGGAAGTAAACCTGGACATCCTAGATTTTTGCTTTAACATGGGAGAGTTTTAATGGCTTCAGAGGGACTGGTGTAAAAGACAGGATAGAAAGCGTAAGGTCTGGATTTGTTAAAGGAGGCATGACTCAATAGTGAGGTAATGAGCAGGAGATAGCTGGTTTCCAAAAAAGTTTTTTTTCATGTTTTAGATAAAATGCTTAACATGCTAGTTTCCTTGGAGTCATTAGATCCATAGAGGCATTGGGAGATTTTTATTTAATTTATATGTAGGTAACTTAATATCTTTGAGAATGACAGAGTGACTTTATAACCAGCTTGAGTTGTAAAAGTCACGATAAAAACATTATGTAGCCACCAACTTCTCCTTCTTGTAGTGTTAATGTCTAAATTGCCAGTGATTTATTAATGTACTAACATTTTTAGTTTCCTAGTAGTTTGAAATCTTTTTATTTTTTCTTTTTTCTTTTTCTTTTTTTTTTTTGAGATGGAGTCTCGCTCTTGTTGCCCAGGCTGGATGGAGTTCAGTGGTGTGATCTTGGCTCACCGCAACCTCAGCCTCCCGGGCTCAAGCGATTCTCCTGCCTCAGCCTCCCGAGTAGCTGGGACTACAGGCTCCCGCCACCACACTTGAGTAATTTTTTTTTTCTTTTGAGACGGAGTCTCACTCTGTCTCCCACACTGGAGTGCAGTGGCGCGATCTTGGCTCACTGTAAGCTCCACCTCCCGGGTTCACGCCATTCTCCTGCCTCAGCCTCCCAAGTAGCTGGGACTACAGGCACTCGCCACCATGCCCAGCTAATATTTTGTATTTTTAGTACAGATAGGGTTTCACCATGTTAGCCAGGATGGTCTTGATCTCTTGATCTCGTGATCCGCTGGCCTCAGCCTCCCAAAGTGCTGGGATTAGAGGCGTGAGCCACCGCGCCCGCCAATTTTTGTATTTTTAGTAGAGATGGGGTTTCTTTCTTTCTTTCTTTCTTTTCAAGACAGAGTATCACTCTTGTCACCCAGGTTGGAGTGCAGTGGCGCGATCTTGGCTCACAGCAACCTCCATCTCCCAGGTTAAGCGATTCTCCTGCCTCAGCCTCCCAAGTAGCCAGGATTACAAGTTCCTGCCACCACACCAGGCTAACTTTTGTATTTTTATTAGAGATGGGGTTTTGCCATGTTGGCCAGGCTGGTCTCAAACTCCCGACCTCAAGTGATCTACCCGGCTTGGCCTCTCAAAGTGCTGGGATTACAGGTGTGAGCCACCGTGCCTGGCCATCTAGCAGTTTGAAACGTCATTTAAGACTCTGATAGTGTTACAGAGCGCGGGGCCGGCGGAGAGGAAAGCTGGAGGCACGGGTGGTTGGCAGGAAGTGGGACTGGTGCCTGGCAGATGCGGTGGTGACGATAGGTACTGGTTTTGGATTAGGAATTGTTTTCTCACTTACCTTCTTTAAAAGAAGAATGTGGCCATTAGCCTTCAGTTCTGGCACGGGATTAGGAATGGCTTACTCCAACTGTCAGCATGATTTCCAGGCTCCATATCTTCTACATGGAAAATATGTCAACGAGCAGGAGCAGTGACTTCACTTGAGAACATCCCAGTGCGAGGACAGGAGAAATCATGTTTACTCCTCAGGAATACTGAAGTGCCCTGGAGTAAGCTGTCATTCTTCTGTAACAATGTTATCAGCAATGCTTTAAACTCCAGCACCTGGTTATGTATTTGAAATCAAATCTGTTTCTTGTTTTGTATTTTCTCTCTGGAAATTGTAGGGAGGTGGTCTTCAATAAATTAAACAAAAAAAAAGGAAAAAAAAGAAAAAAAAAAAAAGACTTTGATAGGCTGGGCATGGTGGCTCACGCTTTTAATCCCAGCACTTTGGGAGGCCGAGGCAGGCAGATCATCTGAGGTCAGGAGTTCAAGACCAGCCTGCCCAACATGGCAAAACCCTGTCTCTACTAAAAATACAAAAAATTAACTGGGCGTGGGGGCGGGAGGTGGATGTTGCAGTGAGCCAAGATTGCACCACTGCACTCCAGTCTGGATGACAAGAGCAAGATTCCATCTCAAAAAAAAAAAAAAAAAAAAAAAAAAAACTTTGATAAATTATATGTCTTTACCTATAACTTTCATTTTTGTATTTGTTTTTGTTGTAAGCAAGAGAGGAAAGGTAATATTCCTAATATCATTTGGCAATTATCAAAGTAAAAACTGCTAACACTTATTTTGCTTGTTGAAATAATCTTAAAAGGGTAACATTAAAAGATTGGACATCAGTGTGAAACATTTCACGAAGTATTGATTCTTTCATTGCTATATTGCATTTTGGCTAAAAATAATCAAGCTACTTGATTATTTTTAGAACAAAGGAAACCAACATTCTGTTTCCTAATGTTGATTTTTTTTTTCTCTCATCCTCAATCTTTCTGTGGCTGCATCATCACTGAAGAAAAAGCTCAGGATAATTTTTTGTTATTGTAAATCCTCGTTGTTAAGTAAGATTTTTATTTCAGCATTTGGCTTCTTTAATTGCATAACAGCAGTAACAGCAAAGTCAGTTTTGTTCATATGAGCCACTGGAAACCTTGTCAGATACAGGACCCAAGTTTAGAAGGCCGTTAAGGCCTGGCTGTCCCTTACCCCTCTCCACCCTTGCTGGAGCTTGCCAAAACCCGGTGGACTGATTTTGGAAAGCCCTTGAAACATGTCATTTCATTAATGGTGCTTTCTTTTGGGATTGGGCTGTTGACCTAATTTGTGATGAACAAAACCCGGCCAAATCATGCAGCCTCCCTCTAACTCCCCATGGGAAAGTGTTAGAGAAAAGTGTTTCAGCAACATCACCCATTTAATTTTCATAACCCCAGCTAATAAAGATGATAAGAAACACCCAAGCTATCAACTGGGGTTTTCTGAGGGCAGAAGTACAATTTAATTTTGAGCACTTGTATATTAAACGACATGTTTTTGGCATAGTTTGAAAGCTAATTCTAGTGTCTGTAAATGCTCAGTTCCTCCTAAATATTTGGGACAGTTTCATAACATTGTGTAGGAGGTGTATGCATCGAACCCTCTTCAACTGATCTGTTCGTGCATTCCAGGCTTTTCACAATTGTCAATGTCTTTTCCTGTCCTAGTTGTGGGAGGTAGCATGGTGCAGTGAAATGGACGGGTATTGAAGAGCCAGATCTGTCTGAATTCAAATCCTGCCTCTTTATTATGTCAGTGAAAGACCTTTTGGTGGGGCAGCCAAGTGCCTGGCATAAGAAAAGTATAGATACTAATTTCTATATAATAGAAATATCCCAGATAGGTATTACAGCTATTCCAAATTTTTTGTTGTTGGGAATAGCCATAATAACTGAACAAGCAAAGTCTCGCTATGTTGCCCAGGCTGGTCTCAAATTCCTGGCCTCAAGCTATTCTCCTACCTCAGCTTCCCAAAGTTCTGGGATTCACAGGCATGAGCCACTGCACCCGGCTGCCTCCAACCTTTTAACACCAAAGATTTCTGTTTGTTCTTACACAGACTGACCCTTGTTTTGATATATTTTACCGTCTAGGCTAAGTTTATTATACTCTTCCCTTTTCTCCCCCTTATCAATCAGATACAAATCAACATGAGATCACCATACTGGATTGTTTATAAACTTAATGATAGGATTCTACCCAAAAGTCAGATGTTTTGTCAGCCTTTAGGTCTTTTAGGGGCTTGACAAAGCTCTCTGAACAGTGGAACTGGCTCAAGGAGGGCCCACTGTGACTAAGTTCCTAGACTGGCTGTTAGCCTTTGCAGTATCCCAGTGAGAGGTCCAGCTGTCTTCCTGTGCCCACTGGTTCCCTTTCTCTTAATTCTATTGGACAGAATAATTGGAGCACCTCCTCACCTAACTTCTTATTGGCCATAAGAACATGACTGAACCACCCAAGTCCAACTTGGTGATGGAAGCTTGTCAGTATCAATACCTGATAGGCCCCTAATACTAGTGTTAATGAAGTTTCTCAAATGATCAAACACTTAACTGTTGAGACAGCAACCACAAAGCCATATATTCTACTATGAAGAAACTCATGTTTAGAACTTGAACAAGTTTAGGTAGAAATATTGGAAACTTATCCATAAAAACAAGGGAATATGAGAAAAGACTAGATGAATAAGAAAACTTTGAATCAATTCAAAATTAAAATTAATGGTCAAGGTATGATATCTGGAAGGCATCTCCTGATTGTGGCTGCAAAAAATATATATTTTAAAAGCAAAACTATTGAAATACAGGAGAAATGCAGAAAAACATGTAGAAATGAGATGGTCATTTTCTTTCTTTTTTTTTATTTTTTTGAGACAGAGTTTCGCTCTTGTTGCCCAGGCTGGAGTGCAATGGCATGATCTCAGCTCATTGCAACTTCCGCCTCCCAGGTTCAGGAGATTCTCCTGCCTCAACCTCCCGAGTAGCTGGGATTACAGGCGTGCACCACCACACCTGGCTAATTTTGTATTTTTAATAGAGACCAGGTTTCTCCATGTTGGTCAGGCTGGTCTTGAACTTCTGACCTCAGGTGATCCACCCACCTGGGCCTCCCAAAGTGCTGGGATTACAGGCGTGAGCCACTGAGCCCAGCCAAGATGGTCTTTTTCAACCCTTTGGCTTAGACTAAAGTTGGAGGTGACCAATGACTGTCACCCTACTCTGTTCTTGCCCATCCTTTCAACCAACATCTCAGCCACTCAGCAAAGATTAACTTAGGAAACATAAAGCTAATTCATTTTCCTTCCTTTCTGTCTTTTCCTTCCTTCCTTCCTTCCTTCCTTCCTTCCTTCCTTCCTTCCTTCTTTCTTTTCTTTTCTTTTCTTTCACTTTCCTTTCTCTCCTTCCTTCCTTCCCTCTTTCTCTCTCTCACTGTTTCTTTTTTTCTCTCTCTCTCTCTTCCCCCTCCCTCCCTCTCTCCTTCCTTCCTTCCTTTCTCTTTCTTTCTTCCTTTTCTCTTTCTTTTCTTCTCGGTAACTCTTTAAAATGTATTTTCCTAGTTACAGAAATACTACTAATTTTAGAAAATTTGAAAAACAGAATACCACAAAGATTAAAATAATAACCTAAAATAATTAAAATAATAACCTAAAATTCTACCATTGGATTGTATATTTTGGCATGAATAAGAATTCTTTTTTGTTGTTGTTGTTTTTTGAGATGGAGTCTGGCTCTGTCGCCCAGGCTGGAGTGCAGTGGCGTGATCTTGGCTCACTGCAAGCTCCGCCTCCCGGGTTCACGCCATTCTCCTGCCTCAGCCTCCCGAGTAGCTGGTACTACAGGCGCCTGCCACCACGCCCAGCTAATTTTTTTGTATTTTTAGTAGAGACGGGGTTTCACCGTGTTAGCCAGGATGGCCTCAATCTCCCGACCTCGTGATCCGCCCACCTCGGCCTCCCAAAGTGCTGGGATTACAGGCATGAGCCACTGCGCCTGGCCTGAATAAAAATTCTTAACCTGTGTAACCTGAGATCCAAGGTAGGTTATGGGGCTCCTGAACATCTGAAACTGTATGCAAAGTTTACTGTTAAATACATGTGGGTAATTTTCAAAGAAAGGGAATCATAGCCTGGGGAAAATTAGGTTCTCAAAGGTAGAGCTACCTTCAAAATATTACAAGCTTCAGGTGTAGTTCCTTTTCTTTCTTTTCTTTTCTTTTCTTTTCTTTTCTTTTCTTTTCTTCTCTTCTCTTCTCTTTTCTCTCCTCCCCTCCCCTCCCCTGCCCTCTCCTCTCCTCCCCTCCCCTGCCCTCTCCTCTCCTCTCCTCTCCTCTCCTCTCCTCTCCTTTTTGGCTTCTTTTGAGACAAAGTCTCACTCTGTTGCCCAGACTAGAGTGCAGTGGCGAAATATTGGCTGACTGCAACCTCCATCTCCCAGGTTCAAGCATTCTCCCACCTCAGCCTCCCGAGTAGCCGGGATCACAGGTGCCTGCCACCATGCCCAGCTAATTTTTGTATTTTTAGTAGGAGACGGAGTTTCACCATGTTGGCCAGGCTGGTCTCAAACTCCTGACCTCAGGTGATCCACCTACCTCGGCCTCCCAAAGTGCTGGGATTACAGATGTGAGTCACCGTGCCCGGCCTATTTTCTACACATTTTTAAATGTGCTTATTCTCTCTTTTTTTTTTTTTTGGCAGAGTCTTGCTCTTGTTGCCCAGGCTGGAGTGCAATGGCATGATCTCAGCTCATTGGAACCTCCACCTCCTGGGTTCAAGTGATTCTCCTGCCTCAGCCTCCTGAGTAGCTGAGATTACAGGCATGCACCACCGTGTCCAGGTAATTTTTGTATTTTTAGAGACAGGGTTTCACCATGTTGGCCAGGCTGGCCTCAAACTCCTGACCTTGTGATCTGCCCACCGCAGCCTCCCAAAGTGCTGCGATTATGGGCATGAGCCACTGCACCCAGTCACTTTTTTTTTTTTTCTAATATCACTCCCTGAGCCTAAGTAGTTTAAGACCTCAGATCACTGAATGTAACGGCCATTTGACTAAAGAACTCCAGTTGAACAGGCGTTTTAGCTGCTGTCCCTAAAAGATGGCATTTGGTTGACGTTCGTTCCAAAAGCACGATGAAACACTAAAAATCTGTGGTGCCTTTGTCCCCGGAAAGAGAAGATGGCAAGGGTTTATATTTCTCGTTCGGCCAGGAGTGCAGTTTCCCTGCAAGCCCCAGAGGGTGGGTGGTAACAATGGGACGTGTTTGGCTCCTCATCCTCCTGCTGACAGCCAGGTCTCAGACAGGCAGGTCCCACACTTCCCAAGCTCTGGATCCCAGCTCGGCCGCCGCGGGAGGAAGGGCTTCTAACTGGTTAGGAAGCACAGAACTTGCCTGGCCTTCGCCAGCATATTCCGATCTGTCATTCTCTGTAGGAACCGGCTCTGCTCTAGGCCTTGTTCTTTGCTCAGGAGGTAACAATTGCCATTTTTCTTTGGTATTTCTGCTGTAGTGATCACACTCGCCCTTCTCATAGGAAACCATGGGAATCAGCCCAAGTCACAGCTGGCTCCCAGATGGCTTTTGATCCTGTGACCCCACCAACATTCCGACGCTGATTTGCTTGGGAGGTTCAAGCTTGGCTTGCCGGGGCA